>APFE030702323.1:371-56540 GCA_000404065.3 Pinus taeda
TCCCTTGCTGCCTCTTTCAAATGGGAAGTCCATCAGATGGATGTTAAATCCACCTTCTTGCATGGAGACTTGCATGAATAAATATATATGGAACAACCTATTGGCTTTATACAAACATACTCCAGTCTTGTATGTTGGCTTAAGAAATCCCTTTATGGTCTCAAGCAAGCTCCTCGGGCTTGGTGTGCCAAAATGGATAGCTATCTTTTAGAATCTGGTTTTTCTAGGTGTCATTCTAACAATACTGTCTACACCAAGAAAGTGGGCAAGTCTCTTATCATTCTTGTTCTTTATGCTGATGATCTTATCCTCACTGGTAGTGATCCCAACCTTATCAACCATGTGAAGTCCAGCCTTAAAAAGAAGTTTGAAATTACAGGCTTAGGACACTTGCATTATTTTCTCGGTCTTCAAGTCTTGCAATCCAAGGAAAGTATTTCCCTTTCCCAATCCAAGTATGCCTGTGATCTTTTACACCATTTTCACATGGAAGACTATAAGCCAGCTCCTTCTCCCTTTCAGTCTAGAGTCAAACTTTCAGTCTCTTGTCTTCTCCTGAAGTTGATGCTACCTTATACCGTCAACTTGTAGAAAAACTCTTGTATTTAACCCATACTCGTCCTGACCTTTCCTTTGTTGTTGGCCTTGTTGCTCGTTTTATGCAAAACCCCCGTGAAAGTCATTGGAAAGCAGCAAAAAGAATACTTCGTTATGTTCGAGGTACAGTTCAGTTTGGAATTCATTACAGTGCCGAAGCATCTCCTCTATTGGTTGGTTTCACTGATTCCGATTGGGCTGGTGACCTTGATGATCGGAAGTCTACTGCAGGTTATGTGTTCACTCTTGGTTTAGGACCTATTACATGGGCTTGCAAGAAACAAGGTGCCATTTCTCTTTCTTTAGCAGATGCAGAGTATCGTGGTGCCGTAGAAGCTAGTAAGGAAGCCTTGTGGCTTCGTCAGATCCTATCAGAGTTTGGCTTTCAGCAGCAGCATCCGACTACACTTTGGTGTGATAATCAAAGTGCCATTCAACTATGCAAAGATCTAGTCCAACATCAGTGTAGAAAACACATTGAACTACACATGCACTTCATCAGAAAGCTCATTCATGACCATGTTCTTGAAGTGCAATATTGTTCAACAGATGATCAAGTTGCAGACATCTTTACAAAGGATCTCACAGAGGCGAAGTTTACTAAACTTCGATTTATGGTTGGAGTTCAGGAAGTTGTCACTAAGGGGGGATAGGCTCTAGTGCCTCCTTCCTTCTCCTATTGTGTCATATTTGTAAATCTTTCAATCCTATCCCAAGTTGTTCTTAATGGGGGATGTTAGGATATTTCCGACACATAGGAAATAGTTAAGTATAACTTGGTCTAGTGTAGAGTTAGGTAAAGTGTGTTTCTTTACTATGTACTTTTGTAACTTACAATCTGACGGTCACGATATGTAGTGATCCGACGGTTCATTCGCTCCTCGGTATTACCGACACTTGATCCGTGGCTTAACACCCGATTGGTCCATGATATCTATTTAAAGAGCATGGAGGGTCATTTGTAGGTTAACTGTTCATGAAAGAAGCTTATGTAAAATTTCATTCTTTTATTAATAAATTGCCTGAAGTGGCCGCGTTGGCTCAGGCCGTGGACTGTTTCCCTCTTTGAGGGTTTTAACCATGTCAAAAATACTGGTGTATTGATCTGTGATTTGTTTGTGAGCGGTGTCCTTTGGTATTCTGTCTGAGGAACTGACCCTGTAAATTCCTACAATGTGAAAAAAGAAAATGCTAAATGTTAAACCAAGACATCGATATGAAATTAGATTTGAAGCATGAAAATAAAACACTTGTTGCAAATTTGAAAGAATTACAATACTTGTTTTTGAAATAGACTTTGCGTATGAAAACTCAAACTATCAAGAGACAAGTAAAGTAAATGTAATGGAATAATGCTCTTGGTTAATTTTATTAGTTACCTCTACAACAAGATTGCAATTGAGCTCTTCAAATCTCACTCTTGCTGAAAGATATGGATCTCACAGTGAGGACTCAATAGAGGAGTATAGGGTCTCTAAAATGTCTATTCAACCAACTTATGTTGGAGCTGAAATTTTAGTGAGGCTTGGGGCCTTTCTATGCTAACATGCCTAAATGAGATGCCAGTTGTGTTAATTTCCCAATTAAATACTACATGCAATGCTTTAAAGTAAAAATGAATGGAATAATATTCATTGCAATAATGATTTAAACTTGAGAACCGGAATTGAAAATAAACTCATGTGTTGCACCAATTAATGGAAAATAGGCAAGTTAAATGGAATAAATTGATTTAAGATACAATTGTTTCAAGTGAAAAATAATGCTCTAATAGTTACTAAAAGATATAACATATATTGACCAAATAGTGAAGCATGTGTCCAAATAGTTATGAAACAATTAAAAACTTGCCAACAAGATAAAGTGTTTACACATGAAATGAAATTGCTCAAGTTTGTCAATATTGAAACTTATGCATGTTAGAAATTAGATACAAAATTTAACAAAATGGAATGTGTAGTGAAGTTCTGTTAATTTTAAGCATGCAAAAAAGGAATTTAGTATGAAAAAGCTAGAAAAACTAGAAACAAAGTCAATCCACCCACAAAGGTCCTTTCTTTAAATGAGGAAGGGGGATGCCATGGGAAAAATCTCAAGCTCCCACAAGCAAAATTTTATCTTTAGTAATGATTACAATGAGTAGAATAATCTCTAAGAGGGCTGCCCAAGAAATGAAGGAGATCTTTATAAAGATAAGAATTTAGCAAAGCTAGATTCTCCCTCTCAAATATGACTACAAAAGCAAATGGAAAACTCTTTAAACCATAAATTTGCAAACCCCAAAAGGCTCACGGCCTAAGTAAGTTGCTGTTGTCCCTTAGTGCTTACGACCTCCCTTAGAAAATTAGTCCTCAAGTGTGTGGAAGGTCCTGCATACACAACAATTAGTAGTTTTTTGGCACCTCTTCTTCAAGATCCTTGTTGTCCAATGCTAGAATCTATGGGCTGCAAAACGAATCAAGGTATTAGTGTAAGAAGAGAGCAAAAGTAAACAAAACTAGATTACAAATTAATATACAAAACACTAGCTCAAGTAATGAGAGTGAACCTCCATACTTGCCTAGCTTAGAAATTGCTCTTGAATAACTTATATAACTTTGAAAACTCTAAAATCAAAGAAGTATTTAAATTTGAAATGAAATAGATGATCAAGTAGCTAATGAGTAAGAAAACTCCCTCTTGCTCTTTTTTGGATGAAAGACTTGGGGTGAAAAATCGTTGAGTCTTGAGTCACTTTGAATCTAAGAGTGAGTTGATATATGTGAGACTTTTCCCATGCTCAATTGGATTCTTGCACACAAATACAAATATAACTTCCCTACACACTTGAACAAGTATTGGTTTGCAAAATGATTAGAGCAACATAATAAATAAGATAAACCAAACATTCATCCGAAAATGAATTAGCAAGTATATTTATAGAATACTACTCTAAATCAATAATATGTGCAAGTTAGCTTGCACATGTCAATCCAAGCTAAATGACAAATATAAACTAATATCAATCAAATATGAAAACTAATTTAAACATAATAGCAAGATCATGGAAGGACATTACCCCATAATGCCAAGAGAACACCAACCAAATAGCTCAAAAGTCTTGATTATATTAGCAAGTATGCAAGTACAAAATGGGAGAATTTTCTCAAGCCCAATAGCTCATAACATGATACAATATGAGAGCCCATGGCTCTATGATATAGAGAGTTGGGAGAAAATCCCAAGGAAGAATGCATGTGAGAACTGAACTTGGAGCAAATCCCAAGGAAAGATAGGTCAAGTTTGATGTGGAGAAAATAGAGACATCAGAGGAAAATCAAATTCCATATGTGCACCTCTAGGGAAATTGAATTCCATACACATGATAACTCCAGTCAACTAATGCAAACTCGAACTAAGTGATGCCACATCTGTAGATGATCCCAAGGTAGTTCTATGTAGGTCCCCAGGAACTGTGTGATTCCTCTATGTGAAACTCGTAATCCTCAAGAGTGGAGTGCTAAGAGTAGAAGCACCTGAGATAACTGTAAGAGGAGGCCCCACATAATCTTCAGTCCAAGTATTCCATAGAATATTCCTTCAGTGCATGAGTTCCTCTAATTAATTTGATTTTCCACATGTGCAACTGTTGATTTATCTTTGGGAAATTCGATTTTATGAAATAATGGTGTATTTATGATGCAGTGTGCTCAATGATCCTCCACATGTCTCTTGACTCAACTCTTTGACTTAGGATAATTTCCAAGTCATTTCCATGTCATTTTATAACATGGAATAATTTATTTCTCTCTATTTTATTTAATTCAAGTCTAATTAAATGCCACAATTTCCACTAAACTTAGAAAATGTGGGTTTTGAGAGTCTAGAACACATTATTAACCCCTCAAAATATGTCATAGTTGAAATTTGAGGGCAAGAGGTGTAATTTTTATTGCTCATACCCCATACAACTTCTTTAGACAACACTTATTACAATACATATATAATTTTTATTGCAATTTTTGATCTGCGAGAAATCTAAAAAATTGAAAAATCACTGCTTAGACCTAACCAAATTCCACGAATTATTTTCTGTGATCTAGTATGGTAATATACATCGACTCTAGACACTAGGACGCCCAAAACCTCACCATCAAGTTGTACGTCGGCTTTGGGGTAAATTTGGAGGAAAAAACTCAATTAATTATTAATTCCTGGTAGGGAGATGATAATTAACCAAGTGAAAAACACCTCCCAGAGTAATACTCACTTGTTGGCAAGGTCCCAAGCTACCTAGGCTTGTTATAGACTAAAAACTCATCATTACTAGCATCACTTATTCCAATTCTCCATAGGGCGTGGAATCTGTGTACAAGAGAAAATGATGAGAAATAGAAGTAGTTTAAAAACTCTGGTGATTTGATGATATCTGATGGTACAAGTGTCCTTTGGTACATCCTTGGGTATGGAGTTTTCATATAATCATCAGGTGCTACTCCAGTGGTGAACATGCTCCAAGACCATTTTTGAGCCAAGATTTTCCCAACATCCTCAGTGTTCGAGGTTTGCTAGGGTCCTAGGCCATCGAGCCCTTTGCAAACAACATGCAACGGGGTGAGTACCTTAGCAAATGTTTTAGGTGAATTTTGGTCTGTTTGTGCAAAACAACCATTGCCATTCTTTGATTGATGAAGCAACTGACCACTTTGTACTCCATATCCTGGATGTTGGTCAACTAAAATTCTCTCACTAAACCCAAAGAGGGTTCTTTAGGCTATCGTTTTATGCATTTTCAAGAAGGTTTCTTTGTCGGGGCAACTAGAGGAGGGAAGGAGTCAACCTTCTTCTAAGGACAATCACCATTGTTGAGCATATTAGAAGTGAGAATGCCGTTGAGAAAACCCGAGGGAGGGGAGAGTAAGCGGTTTTTCAGTAAGCAGTTTGGGGGGATCCATGCTTTAATAGTTTGTGAAGGCCATAACGGGTAATGTAGTAGGGATTGCGGAGAGAAGTGATTGACAGAGGGGAGGGAACATGGTGTAGAAAGGAATAAGCAAGTTCCACGAGATTGAGGAGTGGGAGATAGGTGCCTAGGAGAGAGGGAGGGTAGCCCACTGTCTGACAACATTGGGAATAACCCCCTTTACTGCATTGAGAGACTACGTGAAGAGACAGGTCGTACCTCTGAGCATGGGCCAAATGTGATAGAGGTAGGGCAGGGTTAGGGATTTGCACGGGGACATGGTCTCTCCAAATATCAACACCTTCTAGGGGGTGTGTAGTCCACCAGATACTCTATCCAATCCATCTGCTTATTTTTCTTGTGAGTAAATTCATGGATAGAGAAATAGAGGAAACTAGTGGGACGACTTATGAAGGTGTTGTTATAGATGGTTGAAAACCCTAGTTGCAATTTGATATCCTGCAGAGCCATCCTCCACTATCCCATCCACATCTTTATCATAGAATAGGTTCTATATATATATTTATATAATAGGTTATATATATATATATATGTATATAACCAATTTTATAAATCTAATTTTGGACATTCGATAGTTTAATGCTTTATTGGATTTAATATGTAAATAATATTTGTATTAATTTGTTGGCTATGTTTATCATTTTAATATTTCTTGATATTTGCTATTTAAAAAAATATATTTATTTTAAAGTCATATTTTTATGTTATTCTTGTTTTAAAATTTGTGGTTTCGTAGTTTCCTAAGGTTTTGGTGGGTCAAATTTCCACACTATGCTTATTTAGGAAACAATACCTCTTTCCAAGTTTCATGCAATTTGGAGGAAAAATGTGAAGAACGTGGATTTCTACCATATTCTAAGTACATTTGAGATCAAGCAAGCATTCTTTCAGTGAAAGCTTAAAGGAGCATCAATCCTTTTTCATTTTCTTGGTTAGAAAAATTATGCCAATAGTTAGATTTGAACCAGGGGCTCACTGTGTTCAAATTGTAGTAGATGATGAGAGTTACTTGTGGCACATGGATGCAGAGGACCCGATAGAGGTTGATTGAGCACTAGTGGCTTGAACTTTGTTCCATTTCTTAATCGTCTTTTGTTATGACAAGTCTTGATTCCTTATTATTTAGATGACAATTGATGTAGTTATATAATATATCACTGTATATCATTTTGATTTGAACTTTTTTTGAATAAAATGCTTCCTTTATTTATTAATATGATCAAATATGTACAAGGCCTTTTATACAAAAAAAGTGGGCTGCATTAATTAACTACCACTAACTTAATGTCTAAATGTCTTGGGAGTAGTCTAAGAAGCTAATGGAATAATCACAAAATTGCCATTAAGGCTAAAGACAAAATTTGGGATATGGCAAGTCGCAATTGTCATATATATAGGACATTAAGAAAAAGGCCAACTATCCCACATTTAGAGAACTGGGAGTTGTGTAGTAGCAGGGTTCTTACTTTAACTAAGTGGTGGGTTATCGTTATCCTTGTGGGGTGATCCCCATCCATGCACAACCATCTAATTATCTCTGAGTTAGATATGATGGGTTCCCCACCATCATTTCCCTGTTTGGGCTCAAGAAGATTTTCTCCCTTAGAATGGTGAGAATCAATGTTGAGAACTTGTCATTTAAAGAATGTTTAGAGGAGCTCAGGGGTGGTACTTCTTTCGATTCTTCAAGACAATTTTCCTAACACGGTGCCCCAAACCATCAGATATGTAGGATTGGGGAGATTAGGTAGGAGTGTTTGCAAGGAGTCCCTGCACATTGTGCATGGAGCTCCTCACCAATATGTAAGCAGTTAGCTCAAGTGCACCATTCCCATTTCAACTTTGTCAATTGGAATGAAATTTGCAACTGCATATTGGCATAGATTAGTGCTCCATCGAACCAACTAAACTTTCTATCAAGCTTAATATTGTTGAGCATACACTACTTTTTTCCAAATGAAGAACGACTTCTATTGAATATTCTAATAATCAATCATGTTGCTCAAAAGAAAATTTCCCAAGGAGGTTTCTCCCTAAGGAGAACAACCTTCCAAGTAAGATGGGTAGGAATATTTGACCACAAAATTTATACACCAATTCCTAGGGTGACTGAGCATAGTAGCAAAATCAAAAGACATGTTTCACTGTCTCTTCCCTTCCATAGATTGGGCACTTAGTTTGTGGATCTTATTAGATTTTGTAGCTTAGATAGGTGTTCTAGTCTCAGATGGTGTCTAAGAGGCTAGGAACATAGGTGGATTAATTATATCCAATACCCAGAAAAACTTTCTAAGTGAAATATCTTAAATAGATTTAATTAGCCAATTTTAATTATTTTCCTCTCTGACTTAGGGAAATGGGTGAATTAATTGGGATTAATTGAAGCGTCGATTTTTCTCTAGAGACTTCTAGAAAAGTGATTTTTAGAAGTCGATATGATCTTAACCATCAATTGGAGTTAGATCGCGGCTGTTGATTTGTCAACGAGAGATTATAAGAGGAGATCGATGGGAGTTTTGGAGATCATTCGAACAAGCACATTTGTAGTGACAACAAGGGAGTAGTGATAGCATGGGAGGCACCAACAGTAGGGATCAACTGTGATTGACATTGCTTTGTCAGAGAGGGATTCTTCACAGTGATTTCCAGATTCTTAGTGACAGAGGGAGATCGATTTATTTGTAGAGGCGGAGTTTCTCCAGCGAGTGCGAATTGTTTTAGGGAGGTCGAGTTGTTGGAGCAAGTGAAAATTTGTTAAAAGGTTCTATCTGCACAGGAGAAGTCGAGTTAGATAGTGAAGGTCGAAATTCGAGTGGAGACCGAGTTATTTTCCTAGTGGGTGTGAGTTTCCAGAGAGGTTGAGTTGTTTGCCGGAAAAGCACTAGTTGGATCGGTTCAGGGTCATAGAGGGAGGCCAAATTGATTTAGAGGGGTCAAGTTGCTTCCGAGAGTTCGAGTCAACTTGCAAAAGTGAAGAAATTAATTTGCCAGAGGTTTGCTAATTTACGACAAACAATATATGTAAATTTCAATTATAGATTTGCTGATGAATAATAAAACCCTCATTTGCAGAACTGGTTTTCCCTTAGTTTTTTTTAGGGACAATTTGTCCAAAAATATTGGTGTCAAATTTTTATGTGTGTGCTATTTTCACAGATCCTATGATTATTTATTTGTGAAATTATAGTTGTGTTTTAATTTAGTATTTGCTATGAATTAATTTTTGGAAGATAAAATAATCTGCAAAGATAGAAGATTAATAACCAGTAATTGCAATAGAATTTTTACATGGTATCAGAGAAACTTAGTGAAGTGCAAATTTTAGGGTAGGAAAGGCTCAACACAGGACATAGGAAGAGAAATTGAGGGTTTATAAAACCTAGTTCAAACTTCTCCAGATTTATTTGGGTTTTGTCTATTTTTCAAGGTTTTTCAAAAATGGATTCAACTAGATTGATAGATCAGGACAAATTGGATGAAGCTTCAAACTTTGGTTTCTGGAAAGCCTTAATTTCTTTATTGCTGGAAGAGAATGGTCTCAAAGAATATGCAACTAGTGTTGTAGCTATACCAATAGATCCAACACAACCCATAGCATACAAGGAGGATGCCAAGGCAAGAAGAATAATCCTTGATGAGGTTAAGGATCATATTGTACTACATTTCACAGATTTGCATACGACAAAGAAGATGTGTGATGCCATTCTAAAGCTGTTCTAGGATGCTACCGTGAATAGGAAGTTGGTTCTCAGAGAGAAGCTGAGAAATACCCGGATGAATAAGGGTGAAAATGTTGTTAGTTACCTCACCATAGTTCGACTTGTCAAGGACGAGTTGGTAGTTGCCGAAGATTAGTTAACTAATGATGAACTTGTGAGAACGACCTTAAATGGGTTCTCAAAGCAATGTGATGTGTTCGTTCAGGTGATCAATGGACGAGATACATTACCGAGTTGGGATCAATTGTGGAGTGATTTCACTTAGGAGGAGCGTAGACTGAGTCTTGTTAGTGGCGGCAGTAGAAGTAAAACTTAGAAGTGCAACGATGACAAGAACGTGGCCTAGTAGGAAAGGGCAAGGCTAAGAAGGGCTCTAGCAAAGGGTCCAAGGGAGGAGAGAAGAAAAAGGACTTGAGTAAAATCAAGTGTTTTGGTTGTGGTTAGAATGGTCACTATGTCAGTCAATATTTGAACAGGAAGAAAGGTGACAAGAAGAAAGGGAAGTAGTAGACAACAACTTCAATGGATATTGACGAGCTACCTACGAGGTTAGAGGATGAGAGTTCGTTCTCATAGCTTGTCTCTTTAGCTATACATCCACAGGTGTCTAGTATGTTGAGAGTGGAGTGTCATGCCACATGATGGGGGTTAGAGAATACTTTTCTAGTTACAAGGAAGAGGAGGCTGGCTTCCAGATTTAGATGGGCAATAAGTCCAAGTGCACTCCAATTGGGAGAGGGACAATTACCTTTCAGGGGGAGTCAGGTAGGAGCACAAATATTGCAGAAGTGTTGCATGTGCTAGCCTCTAGGCTTAGGCATGAATTTGATTTCAATTTTAGCTCTTTAGGACAAGGGATATGATGTCTACTTTGAGGGCCGAAGGTGTACATAAAACATCAGGATTGGAACTCAGTGAAACAAATTGGGGTGAGGAGCAACAACTTATATAGGTTGCAGTTGAATGCTCCAGAGGCATTAGTGAGCAACAACAGTAGCAAAGACATGGGAGAGTTATGGCATAGGAGAATGGGACGTATGCATCATGGAGCACTCAGATTTCTCAGGGAGACTATGATGGGAGTTCCAGAAATTAGTATGGAACATGATGATGTATGCAAAGGGTACTTGCTTGGGAAGTTTGTGAAAGCAACGTTTCCAAGGAGTGATAGTAGAGCCAATGGTGTGTTGGACCTGATACATTTTTGATATATGTGGCCCATTGTCTACGAAATCTCTTAAGGGTTATGAGTATTTCGTGACCTTCATTGATGAATACTCTAGGAAGACCTAGATATACTTCTTCAAGACTCGTGATGAAGTCTTCAATTGCTTCCAAGAGTTTAAGGTTATTGTGGATAAAATGACAGGGCGGAAGATAAAGGTACTTCAGACAGATAATGGAGGCGCGTACATTGAGAAGTCCTTGAAGAAGTTCTATGCGAAGGAGGTCATCAAGAGAGAGTGGACAACTCCATATAACCCACAACAAAATTGAGTCATTGAGAGGAAGAACAGGACAATAGTTGGAGTAGCGAGGGCGATGCTATATGACTAGGACATGCCTAGATATCTCTGGGCAGAGGCATGTAGTACAACATTGTACATTCAAAACACGGTTCCTCACAAGGCATTGGGGAAGATGACACCAGGGAGGCGTTTAGAGGAAAGAAGCCAGAAGTCAGACACTTCAAGATTTTTGGTAGCATATTTTATTGTCACATTCCAGATGAAAAACACACCCATCTGGATTCGACCATAGAGAAGGGCTATTTCGTTGGCTACAAGGAAATGTCCAAGGCATATAGGATCTACATTCTAGGTAGCAGGAAGATTATTATGAGATGGGATGTGAAGTTCTAGGAGGAGAAAGCCTTTAAGAGATCTTGCGAGTTGCCAACAGTTGATCAGAGTGAGCCAGCAAAAGCTTCAAGGGATGAACAGGGGTCTCAAGATTATAGCACTAGTATGAGTAAAATGATTAGTGCATGCGCAGGTATGGGTGTAGAGTAGAGTTCACAGCATGTGGAGCAACAAAAATTGGATGAGGAGCATGAGGCTCCACCCACCACTAGTGGGAGAAGAAACAAAGAGGTGCTTCAGATGTTGAGAGATGTGCAAGAGTTTGTGGGAGCTCTTAAATTGAGCACCTGGGATAGGAGATCGCGAAAAAGGTATTTAGGGTATAAGTCGTTGATGAGCGAGCTCAATGACAGTGAGCCTTCCAGTTATTAGGAGGCTGCAAAACATCAGGTGTGGCAGAATGCGATGGTGGAGTACAACTCCAATGATGTGTGGGAGGTTGTACCTAGATCGTTGTATAGGGCATTGGTTGGTTCTCGTTGTATCTACAAGATCAAACATGTTGCAGATGGCAGTGTGGAGAAGTACAAGGCTAGGTTTGTGGCCAAGGGTTTTGCTCAGAAGGAGGGCATAAACTATGAGGAAACTTTCGCTCTAGTGGCCAGATACACTTCCATTAGAGCCGTGATATCTCTAGCGGCACAAATGAGATGGCAGAGTCACCAGATGGATGTTAAGATGACTTTTCTGAAAGGAGTAATAGAAGAGGAGGTGTACATCAAACAACCATAAGGTTTTGAGATGAATGGGAGGGATACTCATGTATGTAGGTTGAAGAGAGCGCTATACAGACTCAAGCAAGCTCCCAGAAGATGGTATGGTCAGATTGACAGTTACTTGCAGCAGATGGGCTTCATGAAGAGTGAGGCAGACTTGAACCTTTACTATTTGATGGTAGGAGGTGAGCCTCCCATTCTCGTGTTATATGTGGCTGATTTATTTCTGATAGGGTCACCCGAGTTCATAGAGGATTGCAAGAGGGACTTGGTAGCAGAGTTCGAGATGCAAGATTTGGAGCTGATGCATTATTTTCTAGGGTTGGAGGTATGGCAGACAGATGGGGAGATCTTCCTTGGTCAAGGGAGATATGCTATGGAGATTCTAAAGAAATTCAGGTTGTTGGACTTTCGATCCATGTCTATTTCTATGATTACCAATTGGAGGAAGATAGTTGCGTCAAAGCAGCCAACAATAGACCCCACCTTGTATAGACAACTTATTGGCTCTCTGATGTATTTGATCAACACAAGGCCAAACATTTGCTTTGCGGTCAACACTCTCAGTTAGTTCATGGTTGAACCTAAGAGGGTACATTGGACAATAGTGTAGCATGTGCTGCAATATCTATGAGGTATAGTTGAGTATCACTTGAGGTTTACTCGAGGTGGTGGTATTAGGTTGATGGGGCATAGAGACGCAGACTGGGTAGGTAGTGCAGCGGATTGGATAATCACCATAGGGTATTGCTTCAGTATTAGATCAGGGGTTGTGTCTTGGTAAAACAGGAAGCAAAAGTCTGTGGCACTAAGTTTTGCATAAGTAGAATACATGTCAGCGAGTATGGTTACATGTGAGGCCATATGGCTTCAGAAGCTGCTAGTCGCACTATTTGGTCAAAGGTTGGAGTTGACTAGAATCTACTGTGATAATTAGAGTTGCATCAAGCTCTTTGAGAATGCAGTGTTTCGTGATGGTTCGAAGCACATCGACATCAAATACCACTTCATCAGGGATTGTGTACAGTGTGGATCAATTCAACTATAGTATGTTTCCACAGATCAACAGGTTGTAGATATTCTGACGAAGGTCTTAGGTAATGCAAAGTTTGTTTTCTTTAGGGATAAATTGGGAGTAGTGGAGAACACCTTCCTTGATAAGAGGGAGTGTTAGTTTTTGTAGCTCAGACAGGTATTCTAGTCTCAGATGGTGTCTATGAGGCTAGGAGCATACGTAGATTAACCATCTCCAATACCCAGAAAAAGTTTCCAAGTGAAATGTCTTAATTAGATTTAATTAACTAGTTTTGATTATTTTCCTAAGTCTAACTTAAGGAAACAGGTTAATTAATCGGGATTAATTGAGACAAATCAATTTTGCTTTAGAGACTCCTTATAGAAAAGTGATTTTTAGAAGTCAATGTAATCTTAGCCATTGATTGGAGTTAGATTGTGGCGGTTGATTTGTCAACGAGAGATTATATCTAATTAAGACATTTAACCTAGAAACTTTTTCTTGGTATTGGAGATAATTAATCCTCCTATGCTCCTAGCCTCATAGACACCATCTTAGACTAGAACACCCGTCCGAGCTACACAAACTAACACTCCCTCTTAGCGAGGAAGGTGTTCTCCACTACTCCCAACTTATCCCTGAAGAAAACATACTTTGCTTTACCTAAGGCCTTTGTCAGAATATCTGCAACCTGCTGATCTGTGGAAACACACTGTAGTTGAATTGATCCACGCTATACACAATCCTTGATGAAGTGGTATCTGATGTTGATGTGCTTCATGGGACTTTTGGAGACCATTCAAAAAACTGTATTTGTAGTGACAACAGGGGTCTAGTGATAGCGTGGGAGACACCAACAATAGAGATCAACAGTGATTGAGATCATTTTGCTAGAGAGGGATTCTTTACAATGATTTCTAGATTCCTAGTGACAAAGGGAGTTTGTTTTATCTACAAAGGCCGGGTTTCTCCAGCTAGTGCGAATTGCTTTAACAAGGCTGAGTTGTTGGAGCAAGTGTGAATTTGTTAGAAGGTTTGATTTCCATAGGAGAAGCTGAGTTTGCTAGTGAAGGTCAAAATTCTTGTGAAGGCCGAGTTATTTTCCCAGTTGGTGCGAGTTTCCAGAGAGGTCGAGTTGTTTATTCGAAACACACTAGTTGGATCGATTCAGAGTCAGAGAGAGGTCCAATTGATTTAGAGGGGCTAAGTTGCTTCCAGGAGTTTGAGTCAACTTGCAGAAGTGAAGAAATTAATTTGCTAGAGGTTTGTTAGTTTACGACAAACAATATATGTAAAATTCAATTACAGATTTGTTGAAGAATAATAAAGCCCTCGTCTGTAGAATTGGTTTTCCCTTCGGGATTTTTTCTAGGGACAATTTGTCCAAAAATATCGGCGTCAAATTTTTATGTGTGCGCTATTTTCCCAGTTCCTTTGATTATTTATTTGTGAAGTTACAATTGTGTTTTAATTTAGTATTTGCGGTGAATTAATTTCCAGAAGACAAATAATCTGCAAAGGTAGAAGATTAATAACTAGTGATTGCAATAGAAGTTTTACAGATCTCTCAGGCGTTGTAGCCTACAACACAACTCTAGTCCTTGTAACATTAGATACTAGGCCAAGATCACCTTTTTGGGTTTGATAAAGGGTTTCCATATGGCTTGAATGTGGAACAACCAAGTTTTCTACTTGGATTTGAGACTCCAAAGCTTGTTGAGCTCATTGTCCAGAATGGGCTTTATGCACAACCAACAACAACCATTGACAAATTTATACTTGTTTAAAGCCTTAGAGATTATATTGCCAATCCCTCCAAGTTGCTCGTGTTTGTAGGCCAATATTAATGAAAATAATTTCAGGGACATGGTTGTTGACTCTTTCCAGAATTAATTTGTAGCTTGAATTTTTCTTTTAGATTTGGTCAGGCCTTCCAATTTTTGGCCTGGCAGTCAAATAAATCAAATGTCTTTTTGATGCTATGCTTGAACATGTGTTTCACAACAAATGAGGCTGTTCGATCCAATGGTTTGTAATTGAAACACAATTTTGGGTGTTATCACTTGGAAAATACCTTTGAACCAAAGAACCCAAAGGTTTTTGGATAACTACTGAGAAGTAAGTCCATATCACTGATTAAACTTCTCTCTTTTCTGAAATGGTGCATGCCAATTCGAGGGGTTCTCCCTTGATGATTTGAGGCATCAACGTTGAATTCTTGCGGGAAATCAACACCTCAAGCCTACAATATAACTTGCTGATCTGCAATAAAATACTCAAATTCTGTACTTTTCCTCTTCAGACTCTCAGTGACCAATGACAATCAACCCAAAGAGTGGCAGTTAATATAAGGGAGAGATGGAAGATGGTTAGTATGGGTTACCTTGGGCATGCTATATCAATCAATGCCTCCCATTAGTGTCTCTCCTAAATAATGTAAGAAAAGGGCCCAAGGGGAGGTCACACTGGACTATGGGCAAAGGATGATCTCCTAGGTGAAGTATAGGAATAGGGGTACAATCAAGGATAGTCAATCATTCAACTTGGCTTGTGATACATATTAGTATGCACCAAACATTAAATAAAAGCACATGATTACAGAAATGGTTAGTGTAATTTTTGATTGATGACCCACCTTCATTCAAGAAGTATGCTAGATGGGAGAAAGCACTCATTGGATCATAGGTGGAGATATCTAAAGTGAAGCTATCTGTGGATCATCATAGGGTTGTTGGATGTTTGGTTGACCAATGGGAAGAAGAAAATTCTCCTAGGGGTTACCCACTTTTGGTGGTTAACAATCCCAATGCTGGTGAAATGCTTGTATAAACCTTGCAAATGAAGGTATTTTTTTTCTACCAAGTTTTTAAAATCAATCCATTGCCTCATTTTCCAAGGTAGCCACAAAATTCTTCATCATGGCATCCTCTTGGAAAACACTGAGATTCAACCTAAGTTACTAATGCTATGCCATGTAATGTAGATGAATCAATAAGTGCATGAAAACTCATGTCATGCTCATCCAAATCTATATAAGTGAACTTGTTTGGATATCTTGGGATACCCAAGAAATTGAGTGTAGAATAAAACCATTTGTCTAGGGATAGTGCCATATTCCTTTGCTTCAAATTTTCAATATGGAAAGCTAATATGAATTTTGATAATCATATAACAATCATACCTCATTTAAAAGATATGGAATACCAAGGTGAGTCTTTCAAATGCCTTCAAATCTGTGTTGGATGTGCTGACCACTAAGAGCAACAAGTTCTTCAACAATATTTAAGGAACGAGGATTCATTCCTTTGTGGAGTCGTTAGATGAAAATATGATCTTCAAAGTAAAACCTTGATCACATCATTGTAGCTGATTATTTGAATAATGAAAGTTGGTATTAGTCCCTCTGAACAACGCCAAAATATTACCTCGTAGAATTACACTCAAGTGATGAATCCTCGAAACACATATGCAACTAGAGGGGAACTCATGAAGGCTACCCACTATCACGACAACAACTCTTCCTCGCATTTTAGGCCAATACTCCTCTGGTACAAGGGGGTATCTCTAAGTAAGTGTAAGTTGAAATCTAGAAGTAAATGAGATGGTGGACTAAGAATAGTGCTAATCCAAAGCATATGCAATCAAGTATTTGTGAACAAGGGTATTTGAATGCAATGGGGAAGACATAATCAAGCTGATACTAATGTGCCATGATTAGTCCCAATAGATTTTCAGGTTTAGCAAGGTAATTGAGAGCCCTTATCAAATGTAGCATCACAACCATGGTTTTACAACCAAGAAAATAATGTGCAACCATAAATAATGGAGGAACAACTATAACATGAAGTTGTGAGTAAAAATGATAGAATAAGATAGCCTTATAAAGAATGAACAAACAACACATCACCTCTTTAATTACAATATTATAATATCATGTAATGTATTCACATGTGCTACAACCAATCTGAAATAACAACAAAAAAATCCTTAACATTTAAGGTGACATCAAGCACTATAGAGGGTTTACCACCTCTACCCTAATCTCTTTTCATTATGAAGAAGTTCTCTCTAATAGAAATTGTTTCTGGCAAGGAATGGAATGGATACACTTTTACAAATATTAAACACTAATCATCCATGAAAAAGAGGAGGATGAAAACCTCACATATGCTCTTGCCCCTTGGCTTCTTCCTACTAAAAGATGTTCAATTAGGTTTGGAGGGTATCTCCTCATAAATCTGACCATACTAAACAATGGATAGAGTTTCTATTTATATAGTGTTGAGTTCGACTTCCCTTACAATAAAATATTATTAAGTGGATTCTAGCTCCACTTTCTTTTTCTATATAAACAATAGAATGATACATCATAAATGCTTGTCAAAGGAAATTGATTCGTAACAATAATAGTGGATGCATGAGCATGGGTTTGACTATGTCAAAGATGCGACTTGGCATCATCAAAAGCACAATTCCTTCATGAAATAAGCCCCTTTGACCATGATTCACTGTGACACTTGTCCTCTCATATAAAGTGCTTCCATGTGAGACCCCTTCTTTGACTATGTGCTAGGTTAGTTGTGCAATATGCATTTCTTCTTCTTGGAGCACTCTTCAAGAAGCTCCCACCTTCCAATGATATCCATTAAAAGAACCATAAAAGATTCATTCAGTGGAGTGCTTCTTATGATGTGGTTCCATATTTCATTGGGATAACAAAAGTGATGGCAAGTGTCTTCAAGATGAGCTAGGGTGCTCCTTAAACCGACTTAACAACATCCTAAAAAAGTTGATCTTATAGGTAAATGTGCAATAAAATTCCATTGGTTGTTATACTCCTAAAGGATGGGATGAGCTCAAAAAATTTGCCTTAAGTGTGGATCCACGTGCCATTAACCACTAGTTACCTTGAAGTGCGCATCAAGAAAAGCATCTCCAATAAGCTAATAATAAATGCCATGTCAAAGGGAGTGCTCTCCAAGGAATATAGGTATTCCTTCCTCAGATGTTGAAATAATGCCAAATGTCCCCCATAAAGCTAGATCACTTCCCAAAAGTGTGCTTTGCCCTTGATTCAAGTGCATTTATGACCCACTCATCATAAAAATGGTTACACGAATAGTGTGCCCTACAAATGTGTGTAGCAGGTGGAATTCCCTCAAAATGAATACAACAAATCCTCCATCAATAACCTTTTGACCAAGGCTTCTTTGATATACAACATGCAGTAGATGATCAACAAAAAGAGCACTCCTCTTCCCAGGAGAAAATGTCAAGTGTGAGAGTGCTAGAGTATCCAATGTAACCACCACATGTGTGGCATATTCCAACACCCAATGCCTTTTTAGATGATGTGGCATCCTTCAACACCCAATACCTCTCTAGATGATGTGGCATCCTCCAACACCCAGTGCATCTATAGATGATGTGTCATGCCTCCAAATATGTAGTTGTGCCTTGAGATGTGCAAGATGCACCCTTAATAAGCAAACATGCATAAAATATGCCAATAAGGGTTTCAAAAGGAAAAAAAAAATACTTCATATGTGTCACCACACCTCAAAATATGTAGCAAAGCCTCGAAAGGTGATCCTCAACGAAGAAATAGACATTAAAAGTTGCATATAAAGTCCTCCAAACCGAATCGTCCATAAACAACTTGCTAAAAAAGGTCTTCAATACTAATACAAGTCTTCCTGCATTATTAGTGGTAACAAGTGCAATAATGGTGGTGGTGACCTAGTGCTTTGGATCTTGTGACATATTTCATACAATTCAAAGACACTTATCATTTTTGGCATTGGTTAAGGAATTTCGTGTTTGAACTTATGGAGCAAGGGTATTTGAAGGTGATGGAGTGTTAGATTTGACCACAAGGTGACATTTGCTAGTTGTACGGTTAGGCATTTTGTACCTGAAATAGGTATTCAAAAGATTGACGTACCTCATAGTTTGATATAACACTCTACCCCCATCCCTGATGTACATAAACTTGTTCAAGACCTTTGGAAAGTTAATCCTATGGCAAACTTACTTTTATGCATTATGGTTAAAAATATTGGGTAGTTCATGGCATATAAAACCACCAATTGGTGTGGATATTTGCTCTACGAACTCTCAATATTGTAGGAGCAACCTTGAAACTCAACCCAAATAGGGCAACAAAGTTGAACAACTTGGTCATTAGAGAAGCCTTCCGCACGGGGAGACGATACTAGTAGGGTATTGCATACTATTGCCACAATGTGAGGTCAAAAGCAATAGTGGCATTACAATGTACTTCTTCTTTGAAAGAAAACAAAAAGCCTTTTTTCCAGCAATAGTTGGCTATGGAAAGCCAACCATGTATCTCCCATACCTCCTTAATGGAACCCTTTATCATAAACTTAGAAGGAATTTGACCTACAAAGTGTTGAGAAACCAAGTACTAGGTAGTTTAATGCTTGATTCCTCTTTCTTGATAATTACTTGTGAATATTGACTATCTTCTTATTACTTTTATGTTCTCTTCATCAAGCAATTATACAAATGTTCAAAGCATAAAGATCACAAAGAGACAAAGAACACCATAAATTAGATTCCAAGCCAGGGCAAAACCCCACAAGGGGGGAAACCCAAGAATCCTTCTCTTGTAGAATTAGATCAAAATGAGATATCCAAGACCCAAGACCAAGACCAAAACAACCACAAAGATTCCATGTCAAACCCTCCTCCAAGTCCCCTCCAATAGTTAAAGTCAACGCTGGTCAACCTTCTCCAAATCTGGTCAAACTTCAGATTTCGGCCCTGTAATAGAGGTTGAATTTCCGGCCCTGCAATACCACTAAAATTGCCTTAGAAATTCACATGTGTGAGTTGGATTAGGGTAAAAAACCTTCAGTCTTTCTCTTTCCTTTGACTTCAACCTTCTTGTTTAATTGCAAAAATAGATAGAAGATGTGATGAATAAATGAATGAATCCAAGAGGTCGAACTTGCTTCTTATATATTGCTGTCAAGGAGGGTCGAATAGGTTCTAGTGGGCCGACTTGTTCAAGGAGGGCTGACTTGGTCTTTGTGTTGACTCTTTGACTCAAAAAAAATTAATTTATTTTCTTTCAAATGTCCAAATAGGACATGAATCAGGTACTATTTCTTATAAATTCTTCTCTTTTTGACTCTTTGAGCATGAAGAACATGCTTTGACCAAAATAAAATAATAATAATAATAATGAATATGATAAAAACATAAATGATAAAATTATATTACATTATGAAGACCGACACTAGCTACAATTTCAAGACTCCCTCTTAAGCAGTGAGGAATTCATAATGACTCAACATGATATTCTCAAGTTGAAATATTCACATAAGAAAGGATCCAAATCGATAAGCATCAATAATGATTACATCATCATAACTAGCATTGTCAAACTACCAAGGCCTTGACAAGTACACTCTATCTCTCCACTAGATCAGAGCACAATGCTAGGAGGCATAGATTTGGACACCACCAACTCTCAAGGCACATACCCCACCTGGGTGTTTCCATGGAATGACCTTACAAGACCATTTCGTAATCCAAGGAAAAGTATGTCCTCTGGACCATTCTTTACCAAGTCCATGTATCCAACTTAGGATGTTAATCTTAGTCAACCACAATACATGACTCAAGAATGTACGCCCCTGATGCTTATCCAAGAGATATGGCAACACTATTAAGGAGATATTGTCGAAAACACCAATACAAGGGTCACTGTCAAGTTCACTGTATATCAACAGAGTTATTGTTGTATTCATTTCACAACAACAACCTTCAGGTAATCATACCCTAGCTCCATGACCTATGGTCTCTTTGTCAAAATCTTAGCTACTGCAACACATACACAAAACTCTGAGGAAAGGACACTCTGCACATTCACTAGTCCTGTAGGTTACTGTCATACCAAGGGTATTGTTTTAACTAATGTGGGAAAAGTCGAAGTCGGGATTAATTCGGCAAGGGTCCAAAAGTTGAAAAACTCGTCAAAGTCGAGAGTTTTTTGAAAAAGTCGGCAAAATTAAAAAAACACAAAATTATTCATTTATATTTATTTATTTTAACATCTAGAGTATCCACAACATCAAATAAATGCATTTCCACATAAACATGTAAAGAAAGCTAATATATATAATATGTATATGAATATCTAGTGCTACATCACATATCAAAATAGTGAATCAACTCCTGAATTTTGAGTCCTGTCTGAGTCTCAACTCTCAAGAGTCAAAATATCAACAAAAAATATAATAAATGTATATCATGAGTCATCTAAAAGTCATCAAGTAATCAGTCACTGAGATCCTCTTCCCCTTTTAATTTTTGTTTTGGCTAATTGTATTAAGAAATAAGTCATGCATTTATTCAGTAGATTGTAATTTGCTTGGGTAATAAGGTGTCAGGTGGTAGGTCCAATGAAAATTAACAGTGAGTATCACAGTAGATGTGAAAATTAACGCTTGGTGACTCCAAGCTACTTATTTTCTGAGAAAACAGTAGATGTCAGATTACTAACCTAGCCTTGGCATCTATTATTCAAAAACTCTTGGAAGTAAAATCCACTTCTGATACATAACCTTTCCCCACATTTACAGGGAGTTCACCACTAAAGAAGATTTCCTCTCAAAATGTGCTCTCATTGCGGGAAGGATCTTTGCTATCAGAAGATTTCATAGGTACTTTGTTCTTGTTTGAAAAATGGGTTCTTTTTCGAGGCTTTTGTTTTTTTGGACAGGTTGTTGCTGTTTGATCTTCATGACCTCCTCTTTGTTGTTTCTTTTGGAAGCATTCAACAACTGTAACAATGTTTTTGATGGAGTGGGGTTCTTTCTACGGAAGTCTGTTGTATGTCTGTCCTTTTGGTACTTTTGTAATCTTTCCCCCATTGACATTAATGGCAAAGGGTGGTTGGACGCATCCTTGACGATACATCCATGTGATATGATTCCGCCTAACAATATGCTTATTTGCTTCATCATCTCTACAAGCCCCCCTTGACAATGTGCTTTCTTGCTGCATTATCTCTTCCATTACATATGCTCCCCCTGAAAATGCGCTTTCCTGGTGCACCATTTCTCTTATTACACAGGCTCCCCTTGACAATGTGCCTTCCTGCTGCATCATGTCTTCCAATTGCATGAGAATTAGTTGTGAAACTTATTTTCTTTGCTAAACCCTGGTGGTCTTTTCTTCTTGCCTAGTAAATGCCTTTCCTTTTTGGTTCTGCGAGGTCCACGTCAAGCTGCTTCTACAATCTTGTGCAAAATGGCCAAAGTTGTGACATAGGTAGCACTCAACATCTGGTTTGAACAATGGAGCAAAGTTGTTGTAGCTTCTGTTGTCATAGGCAATATGGGACTATGTATTGTCTTCTAATAAATATGCTTTTAGGGCTTTGATAAAACCCTCTATCATTACTCTTGCTAAATTCCCTGCACTCTCCAACTCTATGTCCATACTTAAAATATGCATAACAATAACCATGAAATGTCCCTGCATACCTGGATGTATAGGGTGATGATCTTCCTTGAGAATATCCAAGGCTTTGTTGCTCTCCACTTTTGAATGCTCTTCTATGATTTGATGTCTTGAATGCATCATCTTGACTTCTTGAGGCATTGTTCGTCCAACTTTTAGTGTTGTTGATTTGTGCAAAACATTGACTTTGGCCTTCTCTTCATTTTTGGCATGAGGCTTCCTTTCACGAGGCTTCTTTTGTTCTTTGACATGTGGCTTCTCTTCACCTTTGGCATGAGCCTTCTCTTCATCATGTGGCATCTCTTCCTCTTTGATATCTTCATCCTTGCAGCACGAGGACTCACCAACATATCCAAGACCTATCTTGATAACTGGTGATCTTTGGCAATTGAGAATGTCATCCAAGACCAGTGAGCTCCTTAATTTTTGATTTAGCTTGTCCACTTACGCTCTCAAGGTGACAATTTCCTGTTCATGTTTTATGCAATCCTCTTCGTTCTACTTCATTTGACTTCTTAAGACTTCCTTAGTCATTTTGGCTACTTCAAGTTCCCTCTTCAAGGAGGTGATTTGCTTGCCAAGTTCTTTATCCTGCTTATTCCGCTTATTGGACTTTTCCTTTTCCTTGAGTTGGTTTGTCAAGGTGCTTTCCCTATTGTTTGCCTCTTGCAAGATGCTTTTGAGGTGATTAACTTCCTTCTTTGCCTCATCAAGGTCACGATCCTTTTCTGGCGTTAGCAGTTTTTAATTTGATTTTCAAGCTGGGTGTTTTCAACTATGCACCATCTTCAGTTATCGTAATGCTTCATATTCTCCTTCTTCAACTCTTCATGTTCTGAACTAAGCTTATTATACATATATGTGGTCAAATCCCCGTTCCGTTCCACCTTTTGAAATTTGTCTTTAAGGGAATTAACATCTTCTTCGGGATCAACAACCATCGTATCTTCAACTGTAGTCTCCACCAATCAATTCTGAATGCTACAAATCTGTGTTCAAGCGGTTAAGCTTCCAAGAAGGACCAACTTTGATACCAAATTACCAATTGTTGGAAACATTGAGCAGGGGGTGAATCAATATTTCCTTAATTTTTCACAAATTGGTTAGTTCCCATACACATTCAGAGCATCAAACAAAACATGAAAACATCACCACATCATTACACAATATATTTTGCTCAACAAGCTTTGATTATGTATGTTTTTACATACAAATTTACTAGTTGAACTGGAAGGAAGTACAAGACTCCCCACGGGTTTTACCAACAATGTTGGAAGGAAGCAAATGCTTCCTGAAAGAGTTTGGGCTCTCGTACCAGGGACAACGACCCATCTACAATCTGCTTGTCACAAGCTACTACTGTCTCTTCTACTGGCACTACTCCAATTGTTCACTATCACTCCTGCTGTTGCTCCATCTCTCCATCTACTGCCACTGCTATTACTATTGCTACTCACTGTTTCCTTTGTCTATTGCTCCATTCATTTCTTGCACAATTCAGACTACTGCCACACATACTGTCACACATCAAAGTCACTGTTCACCAAGTCACTTGTCATATTCAAAGGCCATTGTTAGATACCAAAAGCACAAGCACTGTCACATATTACCGCTAAGACGTACTGTTATTATTGTCATTAGAATTATGTTATTGTTGAAAGTTGTAACTAGTCTCAATCTTCATAATTGTATTTGTATCATGGCTTGGTGTAATTATTGCACTCAAAAGAAAAAGGGGAAAGAAATATTTTATAAAAGGAAATTATTTATTATAAATGGGTTTCTTGCCCATGGTCATTTGTCCTAGGTCAAGCACCCATTGAGTGCTCTAGGGGTTTAGCATTGAGTCAAGTCAAAGTCATGATGTAAAGACCCTTTGAGGGATCATGTATCAAGAAAGAGAAAAATATTTTATGTATAAAAATAAGCCTAGAAACTACCAAAGATCAGGTTGGCCAGCCCTAGAAGTCGACCTAGAAGAGGCCCATGCACCCGCTGGAAAGCCTATGTAAAGAAGAGGATTCAACCTCCTTTAGTTACAACTAGAGCATCGAATCTCTTGGATAAAGTCTGAAGAAATAGAGGAAGTGCGAAGGAAGGAAAGAAGACAACGAAGAAAGATCTCTCTCTTTGTTTTGTTTTGGATAAATATTTCTCTCTTAACAAGCCATATATGCAAGTTTCTGTGGAAGGGTAGGGTTTCCACAGGTCTGAATTGGTGCAGGAAGGAGCAACAGACCTTGTTCGTACAACATAAGATTTGTTTGGGTGGCTGGCCTGATCTTGGTGAGTTGTCTTGAGGTCTAAGGTCTTGGAAGTCTCCTTGAATTGATTCTATAAGAAAAGAGTTCTCTGAGTTTTCCCCTGTTGAGGGGTTTTGCCCTGGCGTGGAGCCTATTTCTGGTGTCTTTTATTGTTCGCATTGTGATATTCTTGTTTGGCACTTATCTTTATGATGAACAAAACATAATAATGATAATGATGAATTAATCTAATATGGCATGGAGCCTATATCTGGTGTCTTTTATTGTTCGCTTTGTAATCTTCTTGTTTGGCACTTATCTTTATGATGAACAAAACATAATAATGATAATGATGAATTAATCTAATATCATAAGAAAGTGTCAAGGTAATAGAAAAATCAATTAATAAAATCGAATCTACAATTTGCCCTCGATTTCTAACATGGTATCATAGATTGGTTCATCTTTACAAGGGTAGGATCTCGAAGGCTACAAGACAAGCAAGGAAATTCACTAATCAAGGATCGAACTCCTAAAGGTAGTAAATCTGAATTTTGGGCACTTATATAAAACACTAGTCTCTGTGACTAAGTCTTAGTCGTGTACAAATAAAGCGAGAATTCTTGAAGTGTCTAGAAGCTATGTCTTTAAGGACCTCAGAGCTAAGGAGATAGCCATCTCTAGGCTGAGTTCAACAAGCAAAAGATCGAAGTCCTGAAGATATGCTTCATTGTCTGAAATCACTGTCAAGGTGATCTGAATTCTCGGAGACACCTTAGAGATCCGAAATTTTATGAGTATATTCTTTTGGTGGAGGACAGTTCCTTTGGCCAACAACAAATCTAGATATCCAAGACCAAGTTTGTTGAAAGTGTTAGGCCTCATCATAAGATTGTTGCCACCTTGAAAGAAGGTCGTGACCCTTTCCACTTACCTATGCATAAAAGGAATTCAAAATGAATTCAAGCAAGACACCTTGTTTGAAAGATAAAACATAGATTTATAACAAGAAGTTTGTGGTTGTCTTGTTCATACAAATCTACTATAATATAGAGGACGAGAATGTGTGTAAAAAGGCAACAATCCTGTATCATATGTACATGCACAGTTCTTAGGCATATATATATGCTATGTGAGTTTGAGAAGTAAGTCAAGGAGCTGACCTATATTCATAGCAATAGTTACCTTACATAAAGAAAATATCGTAGACTTGTGGAATATATATTTTGCCGCTCAAGAAAAAACAAATTTTCGAAGATTGTCTACTTATAGTACTCATAGTATAACAAGGAACTCATAACAATTGGTTTCCCTTCTTAAAAATTCTTTACTTGGGAACAATGGTATACATTTGAATCTATGCAGTTACACATGAAGAACTAGATTTCAAAATCAAGTGGAAGAAGTTTCAAGATTTATTATAAAGGCCTGTAGCAGTATCATAGCAATATTCAAATATTTCTTGACATCGTTTGAATTCAATTGATCATGACCAAGGGTCTAAGAAAGCTACAAATGAGTAGAAGAAGATCTTGTTTACTTTAAAGCAAGTCTTCTACCTGAAACATATATTAGAACAGTGGCATCATCTCTTAAAGCTATCCTAAAGAACTATAGGAAAAAGTTCTCACTCTTGAAATCGATTAGAAGAGCAATAGTACCTACAGTAAAAGAAATCGCAGCGTTTGTGTCTTCGACATCACAGACAAAGATTACAGTACCCTTTGAAGTCTTCATTCTTGAAGAAAGCATGGCATCCAACAACAGGCGTTGTGGCAGCCTCTATAATCATGAAGTACAAAGGTAAGCAATGTACATATAGCATATTTGTTTGTTAAGGGTCTAACAAAAGATATTTTAGGGTTAGCTACTTATATATGGTTCTAGAGTTTGTAGTCTTTATTGAAGATTGTTGATTTCTGGGATTGTAAACCCTAGTTAGCGCATGAAAAACCCTAGTCATTTGAAAACCCTAACTTTGATTTGCTTGATTCACTCATAGAAACTCTAACCCTTGATCTCTAGGGTTTGTATGAATAGATAAGGATGATGAGTTGTAAACCCTAAGAAATCCATCCTCTAAACCATAGATTGTCAATTTTTCATCATGTCTTTAGTATTGCATATTTTGCTTGGTTATACTTGTTAACAAATATTGCAGGTGCATTGTGAAGGGAGCAAAGGAAGATGCGTAAGTAAAGCAGATCCTATGTTTTGGTAAGCATGATGAAAGGAGGGAATTATAAGGACCCTGAAAATGGTAACTTGGTAATCAAGTTAGATCCTTGGGCACTTTGATTCGTAAAGTAAGATTCATGAGAAGATTGGATGCCTGATTCACAAAAAAAAAAATACAACACATTAGAAGCATGCGAATGAAGCAAGAACTCATAACATCCTTATAAAAGCTTGAAACATAGCCGAAATAGAGGTCTATGGCTGTCACCTATAGAAGGATGTAGCTCTTGGTAACCTCATTAGAAGCATAGGTAGTACTTATGGGAAAAAGAAATTCATCTAGCATGGAGCTCATCATACATCATTCAAAAGGAGCATTTGCAGGATGTGGATGATCAAAATCCTCTAGTGGATTCTTTTTTGGAAGGTTCACCTACTGGAAGAAGCAAGTGTCATGCTGAGAATTCCACCTTGTATGGATTCATGGAATGATGGTATGATGTCAAAAGAACTGAAGCAAGTCTAGGTGGTTGAAGCTCTTTCAATCAAGGAAGCTGCTGAAGGAAGTCTAGATGACCAAAAGGAAAAATATGATATATGTATGCTTGTATTCTGAGTCATGTCATATAGTTGCAAATAACATGGATAAATGCTCCACCTCATAAGCATGATCAAGAGAAATGGATCTCCTCCTTTGAAAGGATGCATAAAGGCATGTTTCACATATTGACTAGATGAAATCAACATAATAAGTCCTCATATGGAATATGAGGTGGTTGATAAAAATGAAGGAACTATGAATGGGAGCTATTGAGAAGCAATATGTGAAGAAAGTGAGGAGAGATCGCGGATTATGCAACTTTTGTCACATAGAAAAAGAAGTCAACATCTGATAACTAGAAGGATTGACCGTGACATCTCCAAGGAAAAGGTATGAATACTTGATGAAATCTGAAAAGAAAGATGGCCCATGACATATAATATCCTCTTGGCGGTGTGTCAATATGCATGCAGGATGTTGATGTGACAACAAGCATATGGCATGATGAAAAGACCATCACAAAGGAAAGTTTGATTTAATGTTCATTCTTGATTTTTGAACAATATCTGGATGGGCTAATGCAGGGCTTACCAAAGGAAGAGTTGTAGATGTCATCTACAACTAATACTCATGTGGAGGGATGGAAGATCTTGAAGGAAAACATGCAGTGAAGAAGGTAGCAAGGTATGAAGAAAAGCCAGATATGGACTAATGGATCACTTTATGATGAAAGAAAAGATGACATGAATGACATGATTCATGAAAGTGATGGATAGTCTATGCCCTATGAAGAGGTCCCAAAACTGAAGGCTCCATAACAAATAAGATGAAATTCATGACATAGAAAGAGGGAGCCAGAGGGACAACAGGTTGTTACATGATCTCCACCTAAAGAGCTGTTGAAAACAAGTCCCTGGTTAAGAGGAAGCTTGGTCAAGTCCCTGGCTAAGAAAAAATTTAGAAAGGAAAAGATTATTCTAGAATTTGAATTTAAATTTATTATGAACCCAAATGTTGCCTCAAAAATTTGGATCATAATAAATTTAAATTTATCCTCATCAAAAATTAACTTTAATCACTTAATATCCCTTTAAATTATTTTATTAAGCCCTTGAATGAAGATCCTTTTTGCTCTAGGTGTAAGCCTATTATACACTACCACATTATCAACTTTGAAGCCAAAGTGAATCTGCTACATCATTAACTTGGCTGCCACATCATTCATGCTTTGGTGTTTTTGACCACAATATGGGACTTGCTGTTTCACTGGGCATATCTCTCAAACTGTGAGAGCCCATG
Organism: Pinus taeda; assembly: GCA_000404065.3. Classification (NCBI taxonomy): domain Eukaryota; kingdom Viridiplantae; phylum Streptophyta; class Pinopsida; order Pinales; family Pinaceae; genus Pinus; species Pinus taeda. The sequence goes on from APFE030702323.1 coordinate 29,000, forward strand.
AGACGCTCCACATATCACCAAAATCAACATGACGAGTAGAATCCACTTGCAAGGGTCTCCAAGGCAAATTCGGTGAGCTCCATCATCAAAATTGTCAATAAGTGCAGGGTGTGCTCATCCTCCAAGGAAATCAAACCCTAGAGCTAGGGTTTCATCAACATATCATCTCATTTGTGCCAACCTGCATATCAAGGACATCAATGACAATATCCTGCATCTGCTTTGGCATCCTGCACCTACTTTGACATCTTGCACCTGCTTGGACATCAATGACAACATACTCAACAATTCATTGAGATCATTTATTAGTGTCATGTTTATTAGCATCATTACCTTCCTTATTATGTCCCTAGATAACCCAACAATGTTAATTAGTTTGGCACATTCTTTGTAGTATTTTTCTTCAGCCATTATGTATCAATTTGTTTCTCTGATTCTCTCAACCATTTTCCTTTGTTATCGTGTTTAGCGTAGTGATATTTTTAATTTGAAGGAAAGCATCTTGGAGAAACTAAATGGATGCTTCCTGACATTTGTGGATGGCATCCCTAGTAAACTTGTTGACGTAGACTAGTGCGCTTTGTTAATTTTCCTGTGGACCTAGCACCTGACAATTCAAGGGCCTAGCAGATTATAGATCTACTGAATGAAAGCAAACTAGATTCATAACTTAATTAGTAGAAACAAATTTTACACTGCCAATGTCAATCACAATGACACAAATAGATTTTCCCCAATTAGTGGTTCATTAATATTCATAACTTACTTGGACTCTTGTCTTGTGATAATGGTTCATCTGAGAAAGATTATAGATACACAATGCTTTGGATATGATCCAACAGATCAGGGCCTAGATCAGTCCTTGATCCCCTTGGCTTATCTGGATCTCCAATGCTCCCCTTATGAGTTAAATCTCTAATATCAGATCTGATTTATTTATAACCCAACAATTCTTTTATACCTAGAAATTATTTATTCAATCAAATTTGGAAATTGCTGGAAAATAAAATCATTGGTATTTTAACTTTTAGAAATAAAAATGTAGCGGAATAAAATAGGGAAATTAATCACACTACAACAGAAAATCTTCCTAAAACAGAGTTTCTTCACTTTATATTACTCAGGAAAATTAGGGTCTAGACTCACCGAGAATACAAAGAAGAATTACAATTGCTGGAACCTGGACATCAACCCCTCGGAAAATCGGCCTCAAGGAATTCAACCCTCCTTGAACTCGGCCCTCTTGTAGATTTTAACCCTGGAAAATCAACCTCTTGTACCAACTAAGTCTGCCTATCTTTCTCCCTTCATACAACCCCTGTGCACTAAAGAAAAATTGGACCCTAGATAATTCAATCTCCCTCCGAAAATTACCTTCCTCTTCGACAATTCATCCTCTCTCTCAGACTTGCCCTCCCTCAGAATTTCTCTCGAAATTCCCCTGCTGCAATTCCTTACCCTTCTCTTGAGTCTTGGAGTCTCTCACTCCATTATCTCCAAAGTGATTTGAGGGTCGGGATTAAATCCTAACTTTCTTTGATCAACGTTGGAGATAAGATCTAAGTCACTTAAATAATTAATTGTTTATCCTTAAAAACATTAGCCCAAAGTTAACATTAATTAAATAATTATTCAGTGTACCTTTTCCTTAGTTAAAACTTAGGAAGTAGATCATATTAGTTTCTCCTCTCGAACAACCACCTAAAGAGGACTTATTCTCCTGCATGCAAGACGCCAACCTATGTAGAAGACCTTCTGAAGGTAACAATCCCTCCTGGCAAGGGAGGGATTCTCCAGCACCCCCAACTTTGTCCCTGTAGAACACAAACTTCCCCTTCACTAGGGGCTTAGTGAGAATATATGATACTTGCTCTCGTGTGGAAATGTATTGCAATCTCACAACACATCTATGAACCCTGTCTTTGATGAAGTGGTATTTGATCACTATGTGTTTGAACCTGTCATGAAAAGTTGGATTCTTCGAAAGCTTGATGCAGTTTTGATTATTGTAGTGAATCACCATAGGCCCCATCTAAAGACCAAACAACCCTAGGAGCATTTTTCGAATCCATATGGCCTCACAACTCGCCAGATTCGCCGCCATGTAGTCAACCTCTATTGAGCCAAGTTCCATTGAGTGGTACTTTGCTGAACCAGGTGATCGCTATTGACCCGAAGCTAAAACAACACCCAAATGTACTCTTCCTATCCACTACACTCCTTGCCTAGTCTGAATCTGTATAGGCCTGCAACTGCACTCCATCCATAACATATCTTAGTCCATAGTCCACTGTACCACAAAGATTCCTCAACACATGCTCCATTACCACCCAACGAACCCTCCTTGGCTCCACCATAAACTAGCTGAGTGTATTTACTGCAAAGCATATATCTGGTCTAGTATTAACTAGATACATCAACGACCCGATCAATTGCCTGTACAATTTGGGATCCACCAACTTACTCTTAGAAGCATTAAGCTTCCTCAAGTTGGTAATCATGGTTGTAGACATCGTCTTGCAATCCTCCATCTTGGATCTCTTCAGGATATCAACTGCATATTTGCCTTGCCCTAAGAAAACCTATCCTGGTTGCTGCCACACCTCTAGTCCTAAAAAATAGTGCATCGGTCCAATTTTCTTCACCACGAACTCCGAAGCAAAGTCCTACTTGCACATCCTATGAACTTCTTTGATCCTGTCAGAAAGAGATCATCAACATACAATACTAAAATAAGTGGCTTCTCATCAACAAGTACATGGTACAAGTTGGAGTCTGCCTCATTGTTGGTGAAGCCCAATACAAGTAAGTACTCATCAATCCTAGAGTACCATGCACAAAGTGTCTGCTTAAGTCTGTATAAGGCCTTCTTCAGTCTGCGTACATGGGACTCTCTTTCATGCACCTCAAATCCTTGAGGTTGTGCAATATACCACTCTTCCCAATTACCCCATTAAGGATGGCAATATTCACATCCATTCGATGAGTCCTCCATCTCATCTCTGAGGCAATAGATATAATTGCGCTAATAGATGCATATTTGGAAATGGGTGCAAATGTCTCTTCGTAATCCACTCCCTCCTTTTGGAAGAACCCTCTCATCATGAACCTTGCTTTGCACTTCTTGATACTACCATCTGCTGCATGCTTGATCTTGTAGATCCATTGAGAAGTGACCATTGACTTCCTCTCAGGCCTTGGTACTATCTCCCACACATCGTTCCTCATGATGGAACTATACTCTTTCACCATGGCGTCCCTCCGAACCTACTGGTTTGCTAGCTTCTCGAAGGTAGAAGGCTTGGAGTCACTGATGCTACTCATCAAGGCCACATAACTAGAAAATCTGGTTGGTGGTCTACTCTCTCTGAAGGTGTTGCTAGGACCCTCTACATGCTCCTCAACATCCCTCAAAATTTGCTCGGCACATCTCGGCCAATGTTGCACGACTCAGACTCGTATAAGAATCATCTAGCTATTGACCTAGTGACTCATATAAGGATTGAGAACGACTCATATAAGACTCGACAAAATACAAAAAAAACTTGAAATATGGTAAATTTTAAGCACAAAAAGGAAACTAATGACATTTCCAGTCCTTATAAGTTATAAAACCACAATATTTGCAATAATTCATAACATCATCTCATAGCTATGATAGTACAACATATCATATTCAAATTTTGTAAGCAAAATTTTTAGATAGTGAATAGGAAAAGGAATCATGATTCCATAATCAAATTAAAAAATGGTAATAAGTTCAAAATTCAAATACATATGTCATAAATGATAAGTCATAGTCTCATAACATTCCTGAGTCTCATGCACGACTATGCCTAGAATAAGCCCTCAAGCAGCGAGTGCCAACATTGGAAGGCTGAATCAATTGTGAAGCAGGTGTATTTGGAGTTTCCATTTGAGATGGAAAGCTAGAGAGATCCTCAGTGTCTTCCTCAAGCCAAACCAAATCAAGGGACTCCTTGACAATTCGATTAGACTCTAAATCAATACTATCCAATAAAATTGGATCTAGATCCTTTGGCTAGAGTCGTTTTGTGAGCATTTGAAGGTTGTAGTAGATGAAAACCAACTTCTCCAACCCCGCATGCTCCAACTTGTTTCTCTTTTAGCTATGGATGTGCTCAAATATCGACCAATTTCACTCACAACCATAAGCGTTGCAAGGTTGACTCAAAACTTTGATGGTGGATTCTTTTAATTGTGGTGCCTCAAACCTACATTCTATCCACCAATGAGCTGTAAAAAAATAACATATAAAAGAGAATTAGCAAAATTACAAGCTAAGTTCTAACAATTTGCACTTACAAGGCACTTTCTTATCCTTGAGATGCTGGCTTGAGCTGAATCCAAACATGCCAGATGCTTCGTTGTACATATCTCGTTGCATGTTGATTTTGTCATGAATGTATTGATCTGGGAACATCTTCTCAATGCATATCATGACACCTCTTTACACCTCGGGATATTTTTGAATGTTAGACCCCTCATTATAGAATAAGTTTAGATTGAGATATGCTCCCACTACATGCAATGGTGAATGTAGTTTCGTGTCCTACCTGGAATCAATAATTTTCCATAAAGGGAGATATTTATATTCATCTCCCTTGTAGGAAGTCTCGATGGCCTCTTTCCCTATCGATGACCTCATAAATATATCCCATTGTAGGTTTCTCCCTATCCATCAATCTCAAGACTTTCACAGGGGGCTCAGTGAAGCTGACAATCTCAGTGACTTTCTCCCACAAACTATCACCTAGGAGAAATGCTTTCACAACTTAGGCTTCTGGTTTTGTGCTATCTTTCCAATATAGCCACTACTGGCTACAAAACATTCTTCTCAAAGCTTGGTACTCATACAAAAGGCTTTGGAGGGAAAGAAAGTTTGTAGCAAACTATGTGATAGTTAGGCGACTAAGCTCACCCTCTGTGAATTCCCTCATAAGGTTCAACACCCAAGCACGGTTATAAATATACTTGGTAATTTGTTTGCACTCTTGCAAAACGTCTTGCACCCACTCCAACTTCCCTATGTCCTCTAGTATCAAGTTTATTTAATGAGAAGTGCACGAAGTCCAAAAAATGGTGGGATATTTGGCACAAAGCAACCTTCCAGCTGCCACATAATTTGCTGCGTTGTTTGTGATTACTTGGACAACATTTGCAACCCCAACTTCCTCCACAACCTCTACCAACAATGTAAAAATCAAATGTGCATCCTGTACATGTGCAAATGCATCAATGGATCTTAGGAACATGGTTGCTTTAGGGCAAGCTACAACAAAATTTATTATTGTTCTGACCCTTTGATTTGTCCACCCATCAGACATAAATGTGCAACCTGTAAACTTCTATGAGCTTTTAATGCTCTCTAATTGTGCCTTAACACACTCAAGCTCCTCATCTAGGTCTTTCCCCCTAAGTGTATTATAAGATAACGCTTTGTATCCAGGGCCAACACTTGCAATGGAATCCACCATGGGCTGATAAAAATAAGACTTTGCATAGTTGAATGCAAGACTATTATGGTACCAAAACCTCCTCACTGCCATATCTGCCTCCTTCCTCTTATTTTCATTAAAACTCTCCAAGGTTGGCTGAGATCCTAGAGTTGTACGAGGAAGGAAGAAAGGAGAGGTTATACTCTTGTTTGCCACAACAATTGAAGTGGAGTTACCTGCACTTTGATCTGGTGGTGCTATCTGAGATCTACCTATCCCAGAAACCTCACCTTCATTCTTGCCCTCTTAGAATTTTTTTTGTCTAATGGCATCCAGAGAAGATGCCATTTCATTAGTGATTTCTGGACGACAATGATCACAAGGTTCAACACCATTCCTAAGAATTCTAGCTAGGTGGTATTTCAGCCTGTTGATGCCTGCATACATTGTGGCATTGCAATAATTGCACTTGACTTGGTGGTCATCACTGGGAATGACTCAGATACAATGTACCCATGCCAAATAATGAGACTTTCTACTACCCTTCGGTGGCATGGAACCTGGAAAAGAAAAAAATGCAAAATTATAATATTAAATTTAGCTCTAAATTTAAATTTTAAATTTTTAAATTTTTTATTTTTAAATTTTTAATTGTTGGCATATTTTTTGACCTTGTGTGTGGTTAAGAAACTTAGTCACAGGGCCTGCGGGTTGGGAAACTCAGCCCACAGGCCATGTGGCTGAGTTTCTTAGCCACACACAAGCCCTATGTGACTGAGAAAATTAACCATAGGGTTTGTGTGTCACTGAGAAACTCAACCACAGGGCCATAGGGCTTGTGCGTGGTTGAGAAACTCAACCACTGGGCTTGCGGATTGGGAAACTCAGCCTGCAGGTCCTATGGTTGAGTTTCTTAGCTGCACAAGGCCTGTGTGTGGCTAAGAAACTCAACCGAAGGCTTAAAACAAATCAGAGAAAGGAAAAAAATTGAAAAAAAAATTGAAACACAATCAAACTTAATGAAGTCTACCTAGTTGTGATGAAGTTGGGTTTGATGAAGCCTTCTTTAGCCTCCTTTAACCTCCTTCAGCCTCATGCAATAGCTCCTTCACCGTGCAATGGAGTCACTCAACTCCTTCAATCAACACTTAGTGAGTGAGAAATGAGTCAAATGACAAGTGAGTGAGAAATGAGTCAAATGACAAGTGAATGAGAAATGAGATGGAGGGAGGTGCTTATAAAGCATTTCCTTCCCTCCATTTTCCCTTTCCCTTAATTAGATTTAAAAAAAACAAAGAAAAATTAAAAAAAATCAAATTTTGGTCAAGGAAGTCCGCACTAGATCTACCACGAGCCTTATACGAGTCTTATGAGAGTTATGAGAGTCCACAAGTCTTAGCGAGTTTGGATGACTCTTGACCTCTAGACTCGATTCAGCTATTGACTCGTGAAGACTCGCGAATCTTATAAGAGCCATGTGTCACTGATCTCGGCCTCTTGGTAGAGCTCAAAGGAACATCTCTCTCCTCCTCTTGATCAGAAAGCTGTGTCCTTGCTCAATCTTCAAAGCCTCTTGGTCTCGATCCTTTGCCATTGCTGGACTTGTCTCATATGACCTCCTAAAGGTCTTAGCCTCCTCAAATATAGCATCTCAACTAACTACTATCTTCCTTTGCCTCGGAATGTAGGCCTTGTAGGCCTTTGAGATCTAACTATATCCAACATAAACCTCTCTCTCAGATGAGGGCTCCAACTTAGTCCTTTTCTCTTATGTAATGTGTACATACATGGGTCTACTGAAGATGCGAAAATGACTCACCTTTGGTCTCACTCCTATAAATTCCCCCTTAAGAGTCTTGTCCTGCACCACCCTACGGGGACTCTTATTTTGTAGGCACATTGCTGTGTTACAAGCCTTTGCCCACAAGAACATGGCCAAGTCTTGATCATGGATCATTGCCTTTGCCGCTCTGACTATTTTCATGTTCTTCCTCTTTGCCACTCCATTTTGCAGCAAATTGTAGGGCACTGCTAGTTCCTTCTTGATTCTTGCCACCCTACAAAAACCTTTGAACTTATTGGAGGTATACTCATCCCCATTTTTTGATCTTAGGACTTTGATCTTCTTCTCTGTCTAGTTCTCTACAGGAGCTTTAATCTCTTGGAACTGACCACACACCTCATCCTTGGCCTTGAGGAAGTTAATCCATATCTTCTTGGAATAGTCACATATGAAGGTCACAAAATAACTGCACTCCGAGATAGACTCCATTGACATAGGACCACAAATATCCGAATGTAACAAATCCAATACCCCCTTGGACCTAGTCTCACTGTTAGGAAATGTTGCTTTGACATGCTTGCCAAGTGCACATCCTTTGCACACACCATCTTGCTCCACGCTGAACTCTAGAAAACCAGTGACCATATCTCGTAACAATAGTAGAGCCTTGTAGTGTAGATGTCCCATGCTCCTATGCCAAAGCTCACTCTAGTTGTTACTGTCATGTTTAAAGGCCTTCATTGGCTATCCTCTCAACAGATACAAGTTGCTCTCTCTGCTGCCTATTACTTGTCTCATGCTGGGATCAACTCCTTTCGACTTGCCAGCGACCTCACCTGAAATGTTCCCTAAAAATTGATGGGCTAATAGGGACGAAGTAGCTTATCGACCCCCCTAGGCTATAGTCCTTAATAAAGGGGAAAAACCCCCAAATTACCCAATGTTTGGGCAAGTCTGGAGCAACTGGGGAAAAAGCCCAAATTTGGGGTTTGATGTGAATATTACTCAATTAATTAAGGAGAAAATCCCCTCAAGTGAATCTATAAGTACAAGGGAATTATAATCATTTGAATCATCATTAAATTGGATCAGTTATCTCTATTTGTTTTTGAGCCCAAGGCTTTGAGGGATTTAAGACCCCTTTTTTCCTATCAATTTTGGTCGTGAAAGGTTCCACCCTAGTTGATATAATTTTTTCTCTTTTATTTTGCTATTTTTGTTATGGAAAGCAAGGAAAACTTCTGTTTGAGACTATCAAGGGTTTGCTAGTGAGAAGAAGGCTTAAACGGGGAATTCCGCATTCACTTATGAGTCTAGAAATTTCATTTGAGGCAAGTAGAAGGTTGATTCTGTAGTAGGCCAAAATTTTCTGAGCAAGGGACGTCATTCCTAAGGCAACCACAACCCTTGAGGCCAATAGATCGAACCTTTTGAGGCTGCCATAGGTCTACTGAGGTAGCATAGGTTGAGTTTCCTAAGGTTGGATGTCCACATAAAATTCTTTCTGTTCATCTTGAGATCATGCAGAAGATTGATCTTGATTTGTAGTAGACCTCGAATTATCCTAAAGAAAGTGCGGAAGGGTATGGGATGATTTCCTGAACCTATACGAAGCCTTATATTAATATTGTAGCAAATCCGAGGGCAAATCTAGCAGAGTCAAGTCCTCCTTGAGGTCATTTGGGGTCTGAGATAGATCCTCCATAGTTCGTTGGGTTTCCTCCTTTAGCATATCTAACCTGGGGTCACTCCGAAAGATTCTCTGGTCCAATCTTACAAAGGCGTCCAGGCTGTATACCATCATCAATCTGTAGATTTTTATAGGCAACCAGGTCATTTATAGATAGAGTTCAACTGCGGATTAGATACATGGTATTGGAACTGTATTTGGTTGGTTGAATTTTTACTGTAAATTATTGCACTAGACTAGTTCTCAAAACAATGATTTTGGGTTGACAAATCAATGGTACTGTTATTTACAAAAATAGTAATGTTTCTATGGATTATGTTATATTGTATTGTTGAATGAGTTATTTGATTCACTACTGCATGAACAAATAACTTTTTGAAAAAACCCTAATTATCCGAAAAAACACTAGTACAAAATTGCCCTAGCATACTATTGTGGTATCAGAGTTGGAATCATGCTAGCGCGGGGATTAACAATGGAATCTAGACTATTTGGGTGAGGGACCAACACTCTTATAAATAAGAATAACAATATTGATGATAGGAAGAATGATGGAAGGAGAACTTTTTAGAGCAGGAGATCTACTCTCCTCTCCATCCAAAGATGTCCTTCTTCATTCATTGGAAGAGGTGATAGGACAACTGCAAATAGTGGAACAACCACCTTCTGAATTGAATCTAGTAGCCATGGCTCATGCAGTAACTAACTTGGATGAATACAAGTTGTGGAGGCATAAAGACGAAAAGGTTAAGCTTGTTGAGGAATTCCACTCTAATACATCGCCTTCAGTAAAGGAAGTATTGTATGTACCTCAACAACAAATAAATTAGGGAAATTAATCACATTACAACATAGAATTTTGACCAAAACAATCTTCCTTCACTTTATAGTACTTAAGAAAATTAGAGCCTAGACCCACAGAGAATACATAGAGAAATTACCACTGTTGGAAACTGGAAATCAACCCCTTTGGAAAATTGACCTTAAGGAATTCAACCCTCTTGGAACTCGTCCCTCATAAAGATGTCAGCCCTAGAAAGTCAACCTTCTCTACGTTCTAACTTGACCCCTCTTTCACCCTTTGTACAACCTTTGCACACTAGAGAAAAATAGGCCCCTGGACAATTCGACCTCCCTCCAGAATTGGGCCCTCATTTTCAATAATTTGGCCTCTCTCTCCTAGACTTGGCCTCCTTGAAAAGTTCTCTAGAAATTCCCTTGCTGCAATTCTTTTCCCTTCTCTTCAGTCTTGGAGTCTCTCAGTACCTTGAGAAAATTGCTCTCAACAATAACACTGTAATGTGTCTTCATCCTCTCCCATAGGTTCTCTTTCTAATTTCAACATGGGCCAAATTCCTAATCTCGGAAGTGATTGAGGGCTAGTATTATATGCTAGCTTTCTTTAATCAATAATAGAGATTAGATCTAAGTCACTTAAATAATTAATTATTTATCCTTAGAAAAACATTAGCCCAAAGTCAACATTAATTAAATAATTAATCAATGTACTTTTCCCAAGTTAAAACTTAGGAAGGAGATCATATTAGTTTCTCCTTTCAACCAACCACTTAAAGAGGACTTCTTCTCCTGCATGCAACACATTAGCCAATGTAGAATACCTTCCAAAGCTATAAAATTAATATTTTGCACTTCCTCAGACTCAGGACGCTAGAGTATCAAACTCCTCACTAATATGCCTCTCTCAATGTCTTGTGCTACTATATGGTGTGTCTTCTCTTTTCCTTATCCTTGCTTTTATAACTTTACATTGAGGTAAGCCCCTAACCCTAATTTCCAAAGTGATTGATGGTCGAGATTAGATCTCCCTCGCTTGAGATCAAGGGCTAAGATTAAAACATAATAATTAAAGTAATTATTTTACTTTTCCTAAGTTTACATTAGCTCAATTAAGCAACATAATAATTATGTGATTTCCTAAGTCAAATCTCAGGCTAAGTTACAAAAGCAACTTGCTCACACATGAGCAAGTGTCCTAAGGTGATATGTGGGCAACTTATTGCACACCTAGACACTTAGGCTTGTGCAGAAGTACTCGCCCGAGCTACAAACACCAACAATCACTTTTGTGAGGTAGGTACTTTTGCCCCTCCTAGATTTGACTTCAATCCTAAAACTGCATCCATTGCCTTTGTTGCTCACACTGAATTGGAAGCCTTCCCTGCCACCTGGTTTGGAAACATCCTCGAAGTCCTGCTCCCTTGGTCTGGTTCCTAGAAACCTCCTTCTCCTAAACTTCTTGTAAGATCATCTCATACTAAGAGACCTTCTTGACAAACTTCAGGGAATCTATTGACTGCTCCTCCCCACCTAAACTTGAAGGTTGAATCCCTTTGAGCTATTCAACCTTTGGAGCTACCTGCTCCTTATTTTTTGTCAATGCTCCACTTTTTGCCATCGCTCAAATAAGTTAGCCCTTTAGGATATACAGGTTGCTCTTTGTAACTCCTATGGCATGTCCCTTATTAGGGCTAGATCCCCTGAGTTTGATCAGTGCATGTATGTCCTGGAACACTACACAAAATCCCTTCTTCTCTATCATAGTGATTGAGAGAAAAGTCCATTTGAGTTTTAGTACCCATAGCATGCCCTTTATTTCTAGCCCGCCTCTTGACTCAATCTAGAATATCATTGTTCCAACCCCCTTCACTGCATGTTTGGAATCAATGCAAAAATCTACATGTAGTTCTAAGTCCCACTAGGTCAGGCTGTCAAACAACTTGCGTGCCCTTGTCATATGTCGTGTGGCTCCACTGTCTGGTATCCACACACCCACTAATAATATGGCTGAGGAAAGGTAGAAAACAAGTTTAAACTTAGTTTCAAATTTCCTGGAAAACTCCTCCTAAGCTTTTGTTGTCACAACTATAGCTGATTGCGTGCCTTTTCTACCCTTCTTCCACTTTGGACATTGTGAAGCATAGTGTCCTGTCTTATGATAGACAAAACACTTGACCTTAGTCAAAGTCCTTCTTGTATTGCGAGGTTGATTCCTCACTCCTGCTACTTTGAACCTTTGCTCCTAGATTTCCTTTTGAGTGAAGTCATTACTCCGCTCCAATTTGGTAGTTTCTCTCGTGCTAGAACATCTATCACAAAGGTAGCACGTGGTTTTATGAACTCATTCAGGGCTATCCTTACAAGCTCTTCATCTAACACGACTACCCCAATAGCTCCAAGCTCATCTTGAATTTGCTATAACCTAGTGAGGTATGATGTCACTATGTTTGATTTAGTCATCTTGACAGTCCTGAGCTTTTCCCTCAACACCATTTTCTGATTTTGATTATCACTCTGATATAGATTTATCAGAGCGGTCGACATCTGATGGACACTTTTCTTTCTTGATATGTGAGGGATCACATGATCCTTCACCCCATCCATGATGATACAACTGGCTTTCACATCTTTTAAATTATGGGTTGCTTGAGCTGTAGCATCTGTAGGTGTAACTTGCGTCTTTAGAAAATCTCTAGGTTGTTCTCCATGAAAACAAATGCTATTCTCTCCTTCCATGAAATGAAATTGTAAGCGCCCTCCAACTTGTCTTTGAACCTCAAACTAGTTGCTTCCATCTCCAAATTGAAAAATCAACTGAAAAAGTCTTGTTGTCACACCTTGATTGGTACAGTTTCCCTCTCTCCCTCTAAGGGCCAACCTACCCCAATCACTCTGGTTCTTAATCACATTCTCGCAGGCATCGACTACACCTTTGGCCTACTTCCCATCTACCTTTTCTAGTCTTCTTGACTTGTTGCGTGGCTAGCTTGCTAGTTGCTCGACCAACCACCTGACTTGTCCCGTCGATGTTTCCTCTGCAACTCTTAATTCCTTGTCCTGCCCGCGTCTACTTGAACCTTTCGACCCTCAGCAGTCGATCTGCTACTCGACCCACGTCTTGTCATCCCTGCCTGCATTGGATGGTGGCCCTGACTCTTGTCGGTGATCCTTCTGCCTTTTCTCGATTGGTTGGTGGTTGTGCTGGTTGTTAGTTGCAACGACCGCCTGTCCCACATTCTTTCAGTGGTTACCTAGTGTTGGAAAAATGGTTAGGGCACCTTATTAATTTATGTTTTCCATACATGACAATTATTTGTGATTATGCTCTTTTTATTATGTGTGTATTCTTTTATCATTAAATAAATGCCAAACAAACAAATATCACAAGAACACAAGATGTAGACATCATGCCACAACAAAACCCCTCCAACAGGGGAAAACCCGCCAGAACTTCTCTTCGTATCAACTTCAAATGAGATTTCCAAGACGATTGACCAAAGACCAAGACAGCAAGACCAGGCCAGCCACCCAACCAAGAGAACTGCTCCTCGAACAATGTCTACTGCTAGCTTCTGCAAGATTCAGGCCTGTGGAAACCCTAGTCTCCATAGAACTTCACTTATCACTTCAGAAAAATGTGAGATCTTCTCTCTTCCTTCTTTGCTGGTTGCTTACAAGACCCTATTGAAGAATCTAGGGCAATTAGGTGTAGTGTGATTCTTCTTGACTTGATAACAATTTGTGAAGTGTTTTTACAATTTGTCTTGTTAGCTTAATCTTCTTCTTCTACTTATTAATGCATGTGTGTGTACTTCATCAAACTATTACCAAAAACATAAAAACAAGAACACAAGATGTTGGCTCTCTGCCAAGGCCAAAATCTCTCTTCTCTTGAGAGGAAAACCCTTAGGTAAATTTCTCTTATTGAAGCTTCTTATTGATCAATGCTAAACCCTAGACCCCTGACCAAAATATCCTCCAAGTACAAGTCAAGTCCTTCCTCCTTTCTGCACTTTGTCTCCCCGACACTTTGTCCTTCTCCTTTCGGCACTTCGTTCCACGACATTTCGTCCTTCTTCTTCTGGCACTTCGTTCTTCTTTCAACTGTTCATAGATCTTGTTGCACTTGCTCTAGAAGAGACACTTATCCTTGATCTTTGATGAGACCCTTTCACATGGGATGATGTGTCCCTTTTCTTCACCATCCAACGAACTTGTATGACTGTAATGGGGGGGCTGTTATGACAGCAGAGACAGCCTCCTTCTCTTCCCATGTGTCACTGTAATAGGCTTTAGGACAGTCCTATTAACTTCTCTTTTCTTCCTTGTTTCTTCGCTTGAGTGGGAGGCCTTTTAGGCCTATGTTTCTAGCCCAAATGATGAGATATGTTGACTGTGAGTTGCTGCTGTTATGACTGCAGGAAGACCCTTTCTCAAATGTGTGGCTGCATTTTACCCTAGAAACAGTGCTTAATCCTCGGCTCCTTCCTCACTGCACTAGAGGCTCCTTAAACTTGCGTTTCTTCTCTCTTTTTCGGTCTTCTACCTTCACTGATTTCAGAGGTGAGTAAGCTTTTGTTGGAGGAGTGGACAGCCTCAATATATAGAGGTTTGCCCCTCCTTTAGGCCAACTTGAAGACTGCAGGCCGACTTGATCTATTTATTTCAAATTGCTTCTTTTGATGGTGCCATTGCACGGAGGAGACTTGACTTTGCTTGGAGGTATATTCTTTGACTCTAATACATAAGTATACATAGTCTAACATGCCCTTAAGGTCTTCAACATTTCTTTTGACTCTTTGACTCACCTATAGCACTTTAACATGTGGTAGACCTATTTCAATGAGCAAGAAACTCATTGACAAATATAATAAAAATAATATTTCTTTTCTTCAATAATACAAATATCAAAAGTACATTTATGAAGACTGAACCTAGTTAGATTTCCTTCATCAGACCCTCACAACTTCTTTCTTGCCTCAGATCAGATTAGATGAATGTCCTCCAATGTACGTCTAATAGAGGTCAAATTCCTTCCTTTATATAGGCTTCTTGTGGGCTGGAAGGGTTTCCTCTAGGCCGACTTGAAGGGTTGGCCGACCCGATCTTTGGTGGACTTTAAACACTTCTTTACATAAAATAAATTTTCTTTTTCTTGTTACATGAGCCCCAGTGGGCCTTGTTGTCGCACAAAGTGTCGAGGCACCACAAAAACACCCAGCATAAGGGCTGTCACTCCAATCCTTACTCACTCTGTTTAGACTCTGTCCTAGACAAGTCAAGGGGGGTAGTTCCTAAGGTGAAGGAACGAGAATAACATGTGAAACACAAGCTCTAAGAGACCTCAAAATGGACAACCTGATGAATTTAGAACAAATCTTGGTCAACTGAGAGGAATAGATTAAACACAAGACACAACCACAGGATAGAAATGATTATATACAAGTGCCTTAGTATTCGATTAACCATAGAATAAGTAAAAACAAGTTATCTAGAGTAGTTTACAAATGTGACGAATAATGACAATCATGAATGATCAAATGCGAATGCTTAAAACTGCAATAAATCTAGCAATTAAATCCCATGAAAACTTATGAAAATTAAATGCTAAACAATGATTCTAGATTAAAATTGATTTTTTTTCAAGAATTCAGATTCAGAACAATTTTCCAATAGGCAATATAATTTTTTAAAAAACATTAATCGCACTTGCCAATAGAGAGATTACTTACCACGAAAGGACACCAAGGAACTTTAGACGAACAATTTAATTATTCCTTAGAAATTAATGTGGTAAATTGAAAAGATCAAATTTTTAATGTGACAAAAGTAAACTTTAAAGGGTTAATAAATCGAAATTTAAATGGGCCATGGGCCACATTAAAATTTTTAATGTATTAACACAAATTTAATTCTTTAGTAATCTCAAGTCACAAAAATGAAGATTTTTAAACTTCAGATTTTATCTTTCTAATTTTTTAATTTTTTATGTTTTTCAAATGAAAATAAATAAAATAAAAATGATAAAATGTAAAACAAAAATCAAATCGAAAATAAAGAAAAGGGAAATAAAAAAAATCAAAATCGAAGAATCAAAAATAAAAACAAAAATAAATGAAATCAAAAATAAAAATCAGAAATTAGAAAAACAAATCAAAATCAATAAAACCAAATCAGAGGTCAACCAAGGCAAAAATCGAAATGAAAAATAAAAAAAATCGAGACCAAATCAAATTTCAAATAAAAAATAAAAAAATACCTAAACTAACCCTAACCCCTAACGGATATACAAATAATATAAGAAAAATTAAACTAATCTAATGTATATACAATGCAAATAAAATAAAATAAAATAAAATTCGAATGAGAGTTTGTTGTGCGTATGCAAGTCGACGGGAGGTAGGAATGACGGTAGAGAGCGAAGGAAGGAGGGTCGACAGAGCTGCAAGTAGGTTTGAGGATTGCGGGAAGAGCAAGAAGGGAGAACGTAGGCAAATGAGGATATGGGGACAACAACGTATGGGAGAAGCGAGGGGAAACGCTGTAGAACGAGGGAAGCAATGCGGAGCGGAGAAACAATTTTGGCGTGGATGCGGATGGGAATGGAGACTGCGTGGATGGAAGAAGAAGATTGTGGGTTGCAGGGATGCAGGGATGGGTAACGCTGGAGGTATGAAGAGAAGGCTTGCAAGGTAGCGAAGGGATGAGTGAGGAAAACATAGGCAGAGAGAGATGGCAGCAAGGGTTTTAAGGGCAGCACGCAAATATAAAAACACAGTTGTATATGGAGTTGCAGATCAATGAGATGAGGGATCTTTGCAGGCTTATGGAGTAGGCAACAACAAAGGATTGTGGGCCTTTCCTATTTTTTTTTTCAAATTTTGCAGTAAGCAACAAATCGAAGAGACCAATAAGCAAAAATGGTAGCCCAGAAAATCTTTGAAAAATTCCCAGAGATCTTAAGTAAAATGTTGAATCCACTTGCTTCAGATTTAACCTTGAAACCCTCATGAAATTTCAAGATCTAAAAAAAATAAAATTAATTTAAACCCTTGGACTGCAAAATGTCTGAATAATATCCCTAGAAAATTATGTTGATAAACTCTTTAAGATCCAGATCTTACACTCCAGGGCCTAGATCTGGACTCTACACAAGTTTCCTCCTCAGATCTGTAGCTGCAAGACAACAAGAAACACCCAAACGATATATATACAATGACAAAAAAAGTTAAAACTCAGAACAATCCAAGTCAAAAAACCAAAACTAAATTACAGATCTATGCACAAGAATGGTAGATCTATCAGATCTGAGGAGTATGAGTCCAACTCAAATCACTCTTCAGAAGCTATCATCAATGGCTAAAAAGAAATTATGCATGAAAACAACACATCTTACAGTATTCCCATGAAGAGTAACACCAACAAACTTAACTCCAAAGTCTTTTTTTTATTATCCATGAAAAAGATTACACAAGAGCTTTTTGCTAAGCACAACTCAAAGGTCAGATCATGAAACTGACAAATGACTTCCTATTTAAAGATAAATCCTCCAACGGCTAGTTTGAGTGATCCTTGTCAAAGCATTATCGAGTGTTGATGAGGATTAAAATTTCTTTTAATGCCATCCGTCGAAAAATTAAATTCTTGAGGAAATTCAATTTTTTCAATTAAATGCATTTTAATTAACTCAAAAATAAAATTTTCGAGTTAATTTCCCAAAAAATGTGACTGACTTAACCCCAGGGATCAACGATTTAAAAATTATCAAAATAATTAGGCCTCTTAAAATTTATTTTTTTAAGGACCGACGAATTTTGCCTTTGGAGAATTTAAATTTACTTAGGACCTAGAATTAATTAAATTTCTGGCTTAGGATTTTAATTAATTTTTGGCCAGAAAATTTAATTAATTAACCTATGAGGGGATAAATTATTTTTCCAACCCTCAAGACACTTTACATCATAATTTTCATATTTGTTTACATCATAAAGGGGAAAACCCATTTGTAATAGACTCTCATAGACTACCCATTTCTGCAACACAAATATAATCCAACAAACCAACAATTTGTAACAAAATAACCTAACTAAATAGTTAGGATTATTCCCAAATCGCTTTTACATAGACTCGATCTAAAACACATGATTTGCCTAAGATCTCAGTGACAAAATCCATTCAGGCTTTGGGGTAAGACTGAAGGAAAACTTTGCCGAACATTTGAGAATGGATCAGTGAGACAAAAAACCTCTCGGAATGTAAATTGTCACCAGAAAAGTAGGTTTGCCTAGGTTGTTACATACATGACACAGATCTGCTGAGATTATTTACATCATATACATGCAGAATGGGTTTACATTATAACATGATGATTAGGCTGATAATGATAACTGGACGACATAGACACGTCAATTAGGCACTATCCCTTTTCGAAAAAAGGGGGTGTACTACTATGGGTTGTTGACACGTAGTGGTCAATAGGTCTATTACATCCTGACTTTGACTTTGACTCAATACAATAATCCTAGAGCACACAATGAGTGCTTTGACCAATTACCCAATTACCCAAGCATGAAACCCATGCTTTAATAAGTCAATTTTTCTTTCTTCTTTTGGTCAATACATAAGAGTTATGACATAAGACATATGATAATTATGAAGAACGAAACTAGTTACAATTTCCAACACTCCATCTTAACTAGGGAGGTATTCATAATTTTCCAACCGGTACAATAACAATATTCCATTTGAAAAGTTCTTATAGGAACCTAACCAGATTGATAAGTATCACTCATCATAACTAGCATTGTCACATTACCCAAGGCCTTGACAGGTACACTTTATCTGTTGAGAAATCTAGGGCATCAATATTTAGGTGATTTCTCTTTATATGATATTTTCTTGTGAGAGTCCTTTTACTTCTTGATTATGATCTTCTCTTCTTGAGTTATTATTGTGCTCTTTTCTTCATGACAATTATCAAATCACGAATAATAAGGAGACAAGGGACACAGTATATAGGCTTGTTAGCCAGGGCCAAAACCTTTCACTCTTTGAGAGGAAAATCCCAAACAAAATTCTTCTTATAGAACCTACAATTGACGAATACCAAGACCATGACAAAGACCCTTGACACTAGAGTCCTCCCAAGACTAAGTCACTAGCTTCCTCTTTAAAGCTGCTCTTCCTCTTCCTCATCTAGGCTTCTTCCAGAATTTCGGCCTCTCCTCGTCATTCTACAACTCTTTTCTTGATAGCAGAAACCCTAGATCAGGTTTGTTCCTTGAACATTTTTTCAAAAGAGAGAGACTCTTTCTCTATCTTACTCGGTTTCCTTCAACGAAGTTCTCCACCCAAACAAGTGTACCTATGTATGACTGCAATCTTTGGCCTCTTCTTGCCAACTTCAGACTTGCAATCTTCAAACGTGGGAGAATGTACTATGCCCAAAACGATCCTTAATGATGCTTCCCTCCTTCGCTAACCTTTCCTTTGTTCTTCGCTGGATAGAAGGATTCTTCTAAGATGCGCACTTCTTATTGAAGACTTGGTTCACTAAATTTCTTGCCTTCAAAAGAGGCCGAGCACTACTATATATACTTGCTTGTCCATGCCCTTTAGGTCGACATGATCTCTG
Organism: Pinus taeda; assembly: GCA_000404065.3. Taxonomy (NCBI): domain Eukaryota; kingdom Viridiplantae; phylum Streptophyta; class Pinopsida; order Pinales; family Pinaceae; genus Pinus; species Pinus taeda. The sequence continues at coordinate 48,364 of APFE030702323.1, forward strand.
GAGTAGGCTGACTTCATCTTCTAGGATTCTCCCTTCGTTGTAGGCCGACTTGATGAGGGCTAGTGGCAAGGTCTTGGAGGATGACTTTACATAGATGAGTATGACTCTTTACAATGTGTAATATGTCTTCATTACATGATAATGACTCTTTTAGACTTTTATGACTAGATGACGATATCCCTAAGGACTCTCAATGGGAGCCTTTACTAAAATAAAATCTCTTGCTCATGAAACCATGATGCAAACATTACAGTAATTTAATTTTTCTTCTTTACATCTCTTTAGATAAAATCACAATTACATGTCATTATGAAGACCGAATCTAGTTACACTTTTCAACACTCCCTCTTAATTAGGGAGGTATTCATAATGTTACTTGGTCATTCTCAATTTGAAGAATTTCTCATAAGAAGAATCGGATTGGTAACCCATTTGTATAGCATCATATCAACCAACATTGTTACATAGCAAGGCCTTGACTAACAGCGCTATCTCTCCACAAAATATGAGCTCAATGCTGGCGAGACCAATGATTTATAGACACCCTAATCATTGCCTCTCTTGGAACATACGCCACCTGGGTTCTTAGGGTGTGTTCCATCAGGACTATTATTATCTTGGACTCCCCAGTCCTCAAAGAATATCAATCCTCCATGACTCCTCTTACCTTGGATGCCCTATCTCATCCTCAAAGAGTATCGGATGCCAAATGATTACCCAATCCTCTATTCTATCTTCCCAGGTGAAGACAAGAATGATGTTTCTATCTCTCCCTCTCAATTAGGGAGGACATATCTATTCCAATATGGGAATGTACTCATTCCTACAGAAGGAATGTACCTAAGCTCCCTCTTGGCTTGGGAATTTCCAAGTTTCTTGCAAGTAAGAAACTTGTTTCCAGGCTCCCTCTTAATTAGGGACCTATAGCAGCTCTTCACAACCATATGTTTGAAGAAATCCTTCCTTTGATGTCATGAATTTCTTTGTCTCGAAGTCTTCATCTTTTGGGACTTCTTCTCAGGGCATAGACCATTCATCACTTTCATTCATGAGTTAGTCATGTCGTCATTCCTTTCATCGGAAAGTGATCCATCAATTTACATCTGGCCTTGCTTCATGTTATGCTGCGTTTATCATGCTTTCTTTTTTGGAAGGATCTTACATCCTTCTACATGGTTCTTTTGGAAGACGTCCACAGTTCTTCCCTTTGGTAGCCTTTCATAAGCCCATCCAGATACTAGTTGAAAAATAAGAAATGAACACTTGAATCATAATTACCTTTGTGAGGGTCCTTTAACATGACATCTTCTTGTAGGCATCAGTATCCAACATACATGTTGACACATCTCCAAAAAAATTGTATTGTCAAGGGTCTCCATCTTTTCTAGACTTCTATCAGAGTCTTCATATCTTTTTGGGAGATAACATAGTCAAATCGTCTTAGTCTTTCAGATGTTGTCTGCTTTTTTCATTATTGCATATTCCACGATCTTTTTCTTTCTTTCTTCAGGAACTTCCAATTAGAGTTCCTCAATTATAGTCAATCACCTCATACTCCATATGAGGACATATTATGTTGATTTCATCTATTAAATATGTGACCCATGCGTTCCTACATATTTTGAGGGAGGAGATCCCTTCTTTGAGCATGCTTCTTATTGATCCATATTGTCTGTAACCATATGACAAGACTTTCATAATATCAAATGTAACTAGACATACCTTATCTTTCCTTTGGGTCATTCAGACTTCTTGTAGCAACTTTCTTTAAATGAAGTAATTCCTTTGATCATCATACCTCATCCCATGAATTCCACAAGTTTGGAATTCTTGATGAAACACTAGCTTCTCCTCATGATTGGTGAACCTTATAGTGGAGATTCCATGAGAGAATCTGGTGGTTCTTGCATATCCTATCCTATAGATGTTATCTTTATTGACTAATGTATGATGAGCCTTGTCCTAGATGACTTCTTTCTTCATAAGTATCTTTTGAGCTTTCAATGAGGTTTTCAAGAGCTATACCCTACATGGCTTTAGATTTTGTCCTAGACATCCTTCATGTTACCTATGCTTCTACCATGATGCCATTCTAATATGATGCATCCTATCTTATTTGCAAAGCTTCCTATCTATAATTTACACAATAGAAGAACACCTTATAGTGAAGGAGATTATCTCAGTCATAGTAGAGATCTTTCACTTCCTCCTCCTTAGGCTTCTTTGTTTCAGGTTCTTCCACTTCTTCAGTAATATGGGCTTCTTACTTATTTCTCTTGCTATTGTCCCTTTTAAGTTTAGGACAATTTCTTCTATAGTGCCCATATTCTTGACATCCATAGCACTGTACCTTAGCCATGTTCTTCTTTTCCTTTTGAGCATCAAATTTACCAAACTTTCCCTTTCTTTTTATCATGACTCATAACTGCATATGCTTGATTCTGCTCATTTGATCCCACATGAGTTTTTTCCTTTAGTCTGGTTTCTTCGATCTTGCATAATGATCATAGATCTTGGAAAGGAGTGGTTTCTTTCCTCCCATAGATACTTGAAGTGAAGTTGCCCCATTCCTCTGGTAGTGCATTTAATACTACAGTGGTCATTTCTTTGTCAGACATTATTTCGCCCAGATCTTGAAGTTGATCTCTTATTTCTGAAATCTTCATAATATATGAGGCTATTCCTTCTTCCTTTGAGATCTTCAATTTGTAGAGTTCTTGTCTTAGAAAGATAACTTCTCTTGCATTACTCACAGAAAACAACTCTACCAAGTTGTCACATATTTCTTTTGAAGTGTTTAATTTTGATACATATGGGATGAGAGAGTATTTGATGGATTCTATGAGAATTCTTTGGGCCCTCACTTCCCCTTTCATGAATTTAGCAAGTGCTTGAGTATATTCTTTGGGAGGTTTGGTTATTGACCCCTTGATGTGATCCATGACTTCATTCTCAATAAGGCTTAGGTCGGTTCTTTTATTCCATGCAAGAAAGTTTGAAGCTCCAACTAATTTGTTTTTTTTTTGTAAGCTGGGGCGGGACTCTCCGATTTACATGTCCATTATGTACCCCTCTACGGGGGAAGGGTAGCCCAAGATTTGAACCCAAGACTTCCGGTTCGGTGAGACTTCATTTCCACGGCCCTTGCCGCTTGAGCTACCCCATGTGGACAACTAATTTGTTGCTTTCCTTGCAAAAAGACATTTTGATAGATTCAGATTAAGTCAATACTTACTTGATTAGATGCTGCTTTTCTCCACTTGCTTTCTTCTTGATCTTGATAGAGATATGGAAAGTAAAAGACTACTCCTCGAAAGATTCCTTGATGAGAGAGAGTTTGCTTTACAAATCGTTTTGAGAATGATGACAATGTTCTTCGATCTAGCCTTCCTTAGTCTTTGAAAAGCTTTTACTCCTTAGGTGAGTGATGATCTTCAGAAATGCTTCTAGCTAATCTTTCTTTCTGCTTCCTCCTTGATGACAATTCCAAGACTCTTCAATCTAGGGTCTCGGTATCATGAAGATCTTGATCTCTCGCTTGGTATTCTTTGTCTCGCTTTGATCCTTTCTTGAAACTTGATCCTTGTGAGTCTCCTTGATTAGATGCCCCTTCTTGACTTTTGCACCCTAGCTCCGATACCATGTTGAGAAATCTAGGGCATCAATAGTTAGGTGATTTCTCTACTTATGATAATTGCTTGTGATAGTCTTTTTACTTCTTGATTACGATCTTCTCTTCTTGAGTTATTATTGTGTTCTTTTCTTCAAGCAATTATTAAATCATGAATAATAAGGAGACAAGGGACATAGTATATAGGCTTGTCAGCCAGGGCCAAAACCTCTCACTCTTTGAGAGGAAAATACCAAATGAAATTCTTCTTATAGAACCTTCAATTGACGTATACAAAGACCATGACAAAGACACTTGACACTAGAGTCCTCTTGTTGACCCTGCGACCTGTGCCTACCTACAAGTCAGTGAGAAAAACCTTCAACCCCACAAGGTGTGGGTGGTGGCAAGGAACTTAGAGAAGGGGCTGTCACACTAATCCCGACTCTCTCCGTTTGAACTATCTCCTAGGTTAGCTAAGGGAGGTGGTCCCTAATGAAAAGTTAAGTTAAAAAAAAAATGCGAGTTTCTAGGAGAATTGTTAGAGTTAAATAGATTATCTCTTTAAGATTTATAAACTAAATTGATATGAGCAATAACCATAAATACATAAGATAAGCATGAAATACATAAACAGCTAGTACCTTCAAAGTATTGCTCTTTAAGAAATGAAATTGTATTTGCTTAGAATGAAGTTAAATGCTTTCAAATGGACAGCCAAAATAATCCTGAAAAGTGAAACAATAAATTGTTAGCACAATATATATAAATGCTTTCAAGATGAATAATTCTACAAATCAAAGCATGGAAACTATCTTGCTCAAAAGGATACAAAAATAACTCAAATGTTAGACCAAGATGACAACATGCAATTAAGTTTGCAACCCAAAATAATAGTACTTGAAAGTGAAATCAACAATTTATGAGAATAATTAAACCACAAGATGGGTCAATTTTCAAGTACAAGAAAAATTAAACTTGTTGCAAAATTAAAAGGAATTACAGTGCTTGCATCCAAAGTGCCTCTTGAAATAAGATTTGCATGTGAGACTTTAAACCATCAAGATAACAAGAAATTTAAGAACTTTGCAAACAAAACAAATATGATGGAATGAGTTCTTGGTTTATTTTATTAATTAGTGCTAAGGCAAAGTTACAATTGAACTCTAGTCTTTAGACCTCATTCTCGCCCAAATGCTTGGATCTGACAATGAGGAGTCAATAGAGGTAGAGGGTCCCTAAAGTCTATTCAACCAACTTAAGTTGGAGGTAAGTTTTAATGAGGCTTGGGGCCTTCCTATACTAAAATGCCTAGATGAAGTGCAAATTGTGTTAATTCCCCAAATTAAATGCTTCAAAGAGAAATAGTTTGTAAAACTTGAGAGCGTATGCATGTGGGAATTTAAATACAAGATTAGTAAAATTTGCATGTGGAGTGAAACGTGTTGATTTTAAGCATGCACAATATGAAATTTAAAAGCTAGAAAGCTAAGAAAAAAGTAAAAGCAAGATTAGGCCACCCACAAGAATCCCTCCCCTAAATGAGGAAGGGGGATGCCATGGGAAAAATCCCAAGCTCCCTCCAACAATTTTTTTTAATCTTTTATTAATGCTTAGAACGGGTAAAAATGCCTCTAAGAGGGCAACCCACAATACGAGAGAGATCTTTACAAGGATGGGACTCTAACAAAGCTTGACTTTCTCTCCAAAACTATAACAATAACAAACTTGAAGATGGAAAAAACTTTCCAAAATAGATTTACAAGGCTCAAAAGGCCCACGACCTAGATGAGTTTGCAACTCTCCCCCAAGTGCTTATGGCATCCCTAGAAATTAGTCTTTGGATAGCTTGAAGGGGTCCTGCATACACACGAGTGAGTAGTTTTCCAAAGCTTCTCCTCAAGTTTTTTGTTGACCAATGCTCAATTCTATGGGCTGCAAAACAAAAAAAAAAATATGAATTGTCAGTGTGAAATGAGGAAAAAGAAACCAAAACTAAACTTAGAATTTAATTTACAAAGTACTAGTTCAAGTAATGGCAGTGAACCCTCATACTTGCCTAGCTTTAAAAATGACTCTTGAATAGGAGATATAACTTTGAAAGAACTAGAATCAAAGAAGTATTTTGAATTTTAAATGGATGATCAAGTAGCTATAGACTTGAAAAACTCTCTTTTGCTCTTTGTTGGATGGAAACTTAGAGCAAAAAAATGGCTGAGTCTTGGATCGCTGTGACTCTAGGAGTGAGTTGATTTAATTGAGATTTCTCCCACTTCCAGATGGATTCCTACACACAATACAAAAGATCTTTCCTACACACTAGAATACGTATTAGTTTGCACAAGATTAGAGCAATATAATGAACAAGATAAACCAAACATTCCTCCTAAACTGAATTGGCAAACTTATCCCTAGAATACTACTTTAAATCAATGATATGTGCAAGATAGCTTGCACACATCAATCCAAGCAAGATGACAAGCATAAACTAATATTAATTCAACATGCGAAAGAAATTAAACACAATAGCAATATTATGAAAGGACATCACTTCATAATGCCAAAAGAACACCAACCAGATAGCCCCAGAGTCTTGATTATATTAAGAAAATACGCAAGTACAAAATGACAGAGTTTCCTCAAGCCCAATAGCTTATTACATGATACAATATGATAGTCCATGGCTCTATTATATAGAGAGTTGGGAGCAAATCTTAATGAAGAATGACAATGACAAATGACATTGGAGCCAATCCCAATGTAGAAGTGATTAAACAAGTGGCATGAGGTGACAATCCCAAAGAGAAATTCGAATTTGTTTAATGGAGCTCCAATGCCAAGTGTAAAAAATGAATTTTGGCAAGTGGACATCATTTTCTTCTTCCCTTATTTGCCAAATTCGAATTTTATAATATAATGACAAATGTATATGGGTGGTAACCCACGTGGGGACAATTTCCCACAAAAATCTCCAAATATTTTTCCAAATCCTTCCAAATGTGCATTAACTTCACAAAATTCGAATTTCCAAGTAAGCAACTTTCTCCTTTACTACCAGAAATTCGGTTTTATTTGAGCACATGTGCTTTCCTTGATTTTAGGAGTCCACATCACCTTAGGACTTCACTTTAACTCTCCCATAATTTCCACCTCATTTCCACAACATTTAGCGTGTGTTGATATTTATTTTTCTCCATTTATATAATTTATGGCTTAATTAATTGTTAGATTTCCCACTAAACCTAGGAAAAGTGGGTTTTGGGGGTTCAAAACACATTTTCAACCCATCAAAGTGTGTCATAGTAGAAAGTTGAGGGTGAGGTGCAAATTTCATTACTCATACCCCATACAACTTATCTAGACATCACTTATTACATTACAAATACAATTTTATTAGCAATTTCCATAGTGCGGAAAATCTAAAAAATTAAAAAATGACTACCTAGACCTAACAAAATTCCACGAAATTTTTTGTGTGATCTAGTATGTTAACATTGACTCTAGGCATTAAAATGTGTTAGGGCTCAACCTTCAAACCGTCACCTCGACTTTGGGGTAAAACGTGAGTGAAAAAACCCAGGAAATTATCCGCCTCTGAAAAAGAAGGGATAATTAACCAGATAAAAAAACACTCCAAGGTGTACTCATTTGCTGATCGAGTCCCAACATCCTAGGCCTCTTATAGACTCAAAAACTCATCATTACTAGTATCACTTATTACAATTCCCTGTAGGGTTCGGAATATGGGTAGAAGAAAGATGATGAGAAGATAGAAGTAGAGTTAAAAAACTCTGTTGACTGATGATATCTGATGTTACAAGTGTTCTCTGGATCATCTGGGCATGGAGTCTTTCATTTAATCATCAAATGCCACTCCAGTGGTCAACACCTCCCAAGACCAAGTCACTAGCCTCCTCTTCAATGTTGCTCTTCCTCTTCCTCATCTAGGCTTCTTTCATGATTTCGGCCTCTCCTTGTTGTTTTGCAACTCTTTTCTTGATAGTAGATACTAGAAACCCTAGATCAGGTTTGTTCCTTGAATAATCTCTTAAAAAGTGAGAGACTCTTTCTCTATCTTACTCAGCTTCTTCAATGAAGTTCTCCACCCAAACAAGTGTACCTAAGTATGACTGCAATCTTCGGCCTCTTCTTGCCAACTTCGAACCTGCAACCTTCGCACGTGGGAGAATGTATTATGCCCAAAACAATCCTTAACGATGCTTCTCTCCTTCGCTAACCTTTCCTTCGTTCTTCGTTGGATAGAAGGCTTATTCTAAGATGTATTGCATACTTCTTATTGAAGACTTGGTTCACCGAATATCTTGCCTTCAAATGAGGTCGAGCACTGTTATAGGTCCATGTCCTTTAGGTCGACATGTGTTATGAACCAGCTCAAGAAAAGATAGAAAAGATAGATCAACGCCTTAGAATTCAGCCTCTTCGAGGGGGAAACCTCCTTTACATTACATAAATGAACAATTCTTGGATGATACAAATGAAAAACCTCCTTTCTATATATAGGAGTCTAAGGAGTCACAATATAACCCAGCCGACCTAACAATAATAA
>APFE030702323.1:61496-104406 GCA_000404065.3 Pinus taeda
CACAACAATATTAATAAGGGGTACAACTACAATAGTAATGGGGTAATCACTAGTATTATAGGGACCCAACAACATGATCTCTGGAATAGGCCGACTTCATCTTCTAGGATTCTCCCTTCGTTGTAGGTCAGCTTCATCTTCTAGGATTCTCCCTTCATTGTAGGTCAACTTGATGAGGGCTAGTGACATGGTCTTGGAGGATGACTTTACATAGACGAGTATGACTCTTTACAATGTGTAATATGTCTTCATTACATGATAATGACTCTTTTAGACTTTTATGACTAGATGACGATATCCCTAAGGGCTCTCAATGGGAGCCTTTACTAAAATAAGATCTCTTGCTCATGAAACCCATGATGCAAGCATTACAATAATTTTATTTTTCTTCTTGACATCTCTTTACATAAAATCACAATTACATTTCATTATGAAGATCGAACCTAGTTACAGTTTTCAACACTATCTCTCACAAGATCATAGCACAATGTTGGGAGGCATTCCATGGGATACCATACTACCTCATCATGGTACATACCAATGTTGCGAACATCGACATCGGGATAAAACCGAAAAGGGCTCGGAAAACCAAAAAATCATAAAAATCGGAAAAATATCAGTAAAAATAGCCAAAACATCGACAAAATCAAGATACCATCAAAATATTGGTAAAAATTGGCAAATAGCGGCTAGGCCAAAAAATCGTGATTTCAAGATAAAATTGGGATGTTATCGAGATGTTCGCAACACTGATACATACTCCACCTAGGATATTAGAGTAATCTTACCATCCAACCATTCTTATCCAAAGTCCATGTGACTTAGGATTTCCATCCTAATCCATCACATTACATGACTTCAAGAATGTTTGTCCAAGATGCTTATCCCATCCAACATTCTCCTTATCCATGTCCGTGTACTTGACCTAGGACATCGGTCTTAATCTATCAAAGTACCTGACACAAGGACAACCAAACATGTCATCATTCTCCCCGTCCGTGATGCATGCACTAGACTTACGACTGTTAGTCTTGGTCTAGTACATGACACAGAGAGAACCAGTGTCCAACCATACTCCCTCTCAATCAGGGAAGACAACCCTATTCGCTTTGTAATCAGAGAATAGATCCTACTCCTATTCAAGGAGACTCCTTTTACTCCCTCTCAAACCTAGAGGAGATTCCAAATTCCTTAGAGAAGTCACAGCCACAAGTCCTCTTACTTGTCTTTCATAGCTTGCATGGCTCCCTCTTTCCTCCACATCTCAAAGCATTCTTTTGGTATCATGTATCATGGAGCCATCTTCTCACGATAGATTCCATGTCATCTATCTTCAACATCACTTTCATCTCGTCTTTATCAATGAAGGCTTTCTATTGAACCTTCCCAATCTTCAAGCTGCTCATAGCTTCCTCACGAAAGTGATCTCCCTTCTAGACCTTTAGGTTATCTCCATATTGCTACCTTCCAAATCCCAAGTTGAACACATCTTAATTTTCATAGATGTTGGTTACCAGATGTTGAGATTTCCCTTATCATCTGCACAGTTGAAGTTGCCTCAACTATCATTATGCAGTGTGGAAAAAGTCTACAAAAAATCGTGATTTAATCCTAAAATGTGATTTTTTAAACTAAACAATTTAATCCCTTGACTTTTTGGCGACTTTTTCAGAAAGGAAAAAATCGCGATTTAATTGTCATACTCCCGATTTAATCGGGAGTCTACCCAAAAATTCGGTCTCCCTCCCAGGCCGCGGATAAAGAGGCCGCAAAGGCGAAATTTTCTGCTGTTTAATCTTAAGGAACTGAGTGGAATCTTTCAAACATAGCCCTAGAAATTTGATGATAACGTTGTGTTGTGCAATTTGTTTTGTTGTTGAATCTTAATTTCGAGCATCATAGTTGGTTGGTGTTACTGAGAAAATTAATTGCTTAGTTGCTATATTATGTTGAATGTTGAAACATATACGATTATTATTGGTTTGCTCTTGCTGGATGTTATGTCGGCAAAACAATAGGGATCTATATGAGATGTGCAAAAAAATACAGAGAAGAGACATTAGTCAGAGGCTAAGCTGTGAAAAGGCTGCTATAGGAAACTGAGAAGACTATGAAAAGGAAGTGCATACCTACCTTGACGAGCATGATTGTGAGACACAAGAGCAAGAGGACAAGGAGTATCCAGACTAGCAAGCAAGGAAGTGTAAATAGCTGAAGAACATTCCCAAGAATCAACACTGTTATGATCATATTTTTTGTGGATAATGTTGAAAAACATTGGTGATAAAATGCACTTATAATGCAGACTGCAAGAGTGTAACATGCTTTTAGTAATCGAATTCACATGTAAAAAATGACATTGTAGTAAAACACTGAAAACACCTCTAAACTATGACTTCAACTCTAGATGTTAAAAAAAATAAAAATAAAATGAATAATTTTGTGTTTTTTTAATTTTTCCGATTTTTTCAAAAAACTCCCAAATTTGATGAGTTTTCAACTTTTGGACCCTTGTCGAATTAATCCCAACTTCGACTTTTTCCACATTGTCATTATGTATACCTGCAACATCTTTCCAGGTAGCACAAAGACCCTGTTAACAAGATAACCAATAATAGATATTAGACTTACCTCACCATGAGAGTCTTCAACAAAACATCAACATTCTCATGGCTCAACTTCATATGAGTCTATCTTTATCAGAGTGCCCAAGGATTCAACTTGATTACCAAGCTACCATTCCCTCCATTCATCATGATCATTATTTCTGAGGCATCATCAAGCACAATAGTTGCTTTGCTTCTTCCTCCTCCTCATCTTGCCTTTACCTGCAATCTTTAATAGCAAGTACAACCAAGCAAAATATACAAGTAAAAGTGCATGAGGACATATTTATCACTCTAGGGTTTCCATGAAATCTTAGAGAGAGAATTCGTAGGGTTTTTAGATCCAAACCCTAAATCTCTTGATATCTCCTTTTGAAACATCAATCTTAGGGTTTGAGTCTCAAATCCATTTCTACCTTACTAGGATTTACCATTTGCCGCCCTAGACTACCTACAAACCCTAAAAACCTAATGTTAGGGTTTCTATGAAGGAACAAACATATTACAGTTAGGGTGTCTCTCTTGACTAGGATTTCTAAGTCAAGAGCTAGGGTTTCTAGCAAATTAGTGTTAGGTTTTCTCACTTGACAAAGGTTTTCTAAGTCAAGCATCATCTAGGGTTTTGTAATCCCTAGATTTCAATGATGAAGTCTACAAACCCTATGATCGAGACATACATAGAAAATCCCAACACAATAAAAAACAAACCTTTTATTCAACTAGGCAAATGCACATACCTCATGACTACATATCAAGATTGCTTGAAGCTGCTGCAAGGCCTTCTCCTTGACTACATTGTCCAAGGTAGTTTCACTTCCATAGCTACCACAATTTTCCTATTGGTTTGAAGATGCCAAAGCCAAAATTTTGACTTCCAATGATCTTTTATAATACCAAGCAAGGTTATCCGTCCAAGAGACCGTTTTTCTGCTCTTTTACCACTCTTGAATAAGTGCTATTATAGGTATCTTGCCCACTGGTTAGGGCTTCACATTTTCATCGCGAATCATTGACTTGATAAGATTTTCTAGGCTTCTTCCACAAGTTGATGTAAGAAGCTTTCAATATCCCAGGTCGACACACTCTTCTTATTGTTGTAGACTGCTTCTTTTCTTGAGAGAGATAATAATCTATCTCAACGATAGGTTGTGTACAAAGATCTTCTTATGTTGTCAATCTCAATGGATCTTCAAAAGGTCATACAAGAAGATAATTCCACTGTTCTTTCTCAATTTCTGGTTAGGGCACAATGTAGGAGCCGCTACAAGACTCAAATAGACTTTTCCTCTCATTATGATAGGGTTACACTATCTTCTTTCTTCACTAATAGGGTTGGTCCTTTCCTACAAGGATCTTCTTGACTGTCTTTAATAGGACAATTGTAGCTTTTGTTTGCAGACTAGTCCGCCTGCTCTAGGCTTTGTCAATAGCTGATACATAATCCTATTGGATAATTACTTGAATAGTCCTCTCAAAGGTCAGCTTATATTTCACTGATAAGGCTTGGACAACATATATGTATATGCTAAGGTTCTTCATCCTTCCATAGGAGTCTCGACTCCTTCAAGTATGGTGATTATAGTCTTGATAACAAGCCTTCCAAAATAGGCCTAAAACACTTTCAAACAACTTAGACTTGGTTCTTATACTATTGAACTTCCTTGCTGGATTTTAGGACTTCTTCAAGTCCACAAAAGAGACATTACAAACCTAGGTTTGGTAACTCTGTAATGGTGTTCAAAACTCTGAATTTTGGCTCTCTGAGGTGACACAAAGTTCATGCACAAAATGTTGAATGCTCAGGTCTTAAGGACAATTTTCAGACCTTAACTTTTGAGTGTAGAACTTCGCTCTTCCTTCTAATGATCTTGACCTTGTATAGTCTACTTACCTAGCCTCTCGCTCCTTCAAAGTAGTGCTTCAAGGCCCTCTTTCCTCCTTGCTCAGGCTTGCGGCCTAGTCACAAGGAAATAGACCCAAAAATATATTTAGAGATTCTTCTAGGAGCTCGATCCTATGGAACTAGCTTCACCTTCTTTCACTTATTTTGAAGTCCTCTACCACTATTGTGACCTCCCAACTACCCTTATGCTAATGCCCTAAGCTCTGATACCATGTTGGAAAACTGGTTAGGGTAGCTTATTAATTTATGTTTTCCATACATGACAATAATTTGTGATTATGCTCTTTTTATTATGTGTGTATTATTTTATCATCAATTGAATTCCAAACAAACAGAGAGCACAAGAACACAAGATGTAGGGATCATGCGAGGGCAAAACCCCTCTAATAGGGGAAAACCCGCAAGAAATTCTCTTCTTATCAACTTCCAATGAGACTTTTGAGACCATTGACCCAAGACCAACACACCAAGACCAAGCCAACCACCCAACCAAGGGATCTGCTCCTCCAACAAGGTCTACTGCTAGCTTCTACAAGATTCAAACCTGTGGAAACCCTAGTCTCCAAAGAACTTCACATATCACTTAAGAAAAACACGAGATCTTCTTTCTTCCTTCTTTGATGGCTGCTTATAAGACCCCCGCACCTTCTTTCTTGCCTTAGATTAGATCAGATGAACGCACTCCAATGTACGTCTAATGGAGGTCAAATTCCTTCCTTTATATAGGCTTCTTGTGGGCTAGAAGGGCCTCCTCTAGGCCGACTTGAAGGGCTAGCCGACCTAATCTTTGGTGGATTTTAGACACTTCTTTACATAAAATAATTTTTTTTCTTGTTACATGAGCCCCAATGGGTCCATTACATCAGGACTTCGACTTTGACTCAATACAAAAATCCTAGAGCACACAATGGGTGCTTTAACCTATTGACCTATGACCCAAGCATGAAACTCATGCTTTAATAAGTCAAATTTTCTTTCTTCTTTTGATCAATACATAAGAGTTATGACATAAGACATATGACAATTATGAAGACTGAAACTAGTTACAATTTCCAGCACCTATCTTAGGCCACCTGCTAGCCACCTCCGCCATGACCACTTTAGCCCCCGGTGATGCTACGGCCCAGCAACCCCCGTGCTTGCAAACTTTCTTGCTCGACCCTATCGGCTTGTTGCTTACACTCGTTGACACTTCCTTTACCTGTTTGTGGGTTGAGCCTGCGTTCCCTGTTGTTTCTTTGTAGACAGTTCTAGGTTTGAGCACTGTGCCAAAGCATCTAAGTGAGGATTTATTTTAAATGGATGATTGATGACTCAAACCATTTACATGTATGTTATCCAGAGATTCCAAAGATTTCCCAAAGTGTTGATTCCAGTGATAACAACATACAATCTTTAAATGCTTGCGATAGATGAAAAGGAAGATATCTGATAAGTAATATCCTTCCTGAATATTTGTATTATCAAATAAAGCAGAGGTGTATAGAAATATTTCTATAGTTAACATTTACATATTTGAGAGATGACAAAAGGCAATGGTTTTATGATGCAGAGGTACTAATTTAAACAAACTGTTTAATTAGCTAATCTCAGTAATGATAATAACTTTGCAGGAGCTATTAGGGAGATCAAAACTCGAAGGAAAATGAAGAATAACATAAATGATTACCTCAAACACATGAAGAATAACATAAATGATTACACGAGGAAAACTCACATGAACACAAATGTTGCTAAAACCTAAAGCCAAAAGCCTTTGATTATCTTCAAAAATTCCAAAATTACAATAGAATCTGTTGGTTCTATCAAAGTATCAACCCTTCTTACTTTGGATTACAAAGTATATATAGAGCTTTCTCAAAATATTTAATCAATTACAAGTTTGACATAAAAAATAAAGTTTTATCCAAAATGATTAGGATAACTCTAATTAATGCAACTCAAAAATAGAAATTCTGAAACTGATTTAGTGGATTCTGCACACCATTCAAGGATCTTGTTTCCAACTACTGGCTTTAAATCTGGCTCAGCTGATTATGCTCCTGTTCTTTGCCCAAATCTTGCCTCCAAATCTGCTTTTTGATTACTCGATAAGTTTAAGGAACTTATCCCATTGATTATCATCTGGACATGAAAACTTTGTTACCCTCCTATAAGCCTCATCTACCTCCGTATGCTTTTCGAAAGTTGGCTTGGTAACAAAAAGGTGATGAATTTCATGTAAAATAAATAAATCATTTGCTAAGTATTGTAACAAACTCGGATCACTAAGAATTCCTTTAACTTTAGCAAACGTTGATTTATCAGCTACTATATCATATAACATTTTTTGATAGTTTTCTTGCTCCATTAGTTGACTGTGAGAATCCCTTAATGATGGGAGCCCTTTCTGTTGAAGAACAAAAAACTTCTTTTGCAACTTTCTGATTTGACTATTTAGGTTTTCACATATGTTCTCTAGTTGCAGCATCAAATTTCTTTTGGTTAGCACCTTTCTCACCTCAAGAACTGCATCTATTCTATCTTCAATTCCCATCCCTTCTAATTCTTTTCTGGTTTTTGAGTTTAAACTTCAATATTTTTGGTTGCTTCACCAGGATTGTGATCGAGTTTCTCTTTGATTTCTTCAATGGTTGCCTTTGCTTTATTCACTAGCTATTCCTGTTCAAAAATAATTTCAATAGAGGTCCAAAAATCTGAAACAACAAAATTAATATCTATCCAGATTTGTTCCTTGGCTTCCGATAAATTCTGGGCACTAATTGATTCATCTTGAAACTTTTCAATCTACTTCATAAGCTTTGAATTTTTCTGCAATTCAGAAATTTATGCATTATCTGACTTTATTTAGTTTTCTTCTGCTTTCTGCAGTGATGCCTTTAACTTTTCAATCTCCACATTTCTTAATGACAAGTTAGCCATTACTTAAGATAATTGTTCTGTTGAATCCTGGCTGGTTGATCTTGGCTCCACTGTTGAAGTTCCTGCACTGATTTGCTGTTCTTTCTCTTTTAGAAGTTTTTCCATGTCTGACTCCATTTTCTGGATCTGAATATTTTGCTCAACAATCATACTCAACACATTTTCTTTTTCCTTTTCTAATTGCCCAACTTCCAGAGCTTGAGGATGCTCCGTTGTTGGCAATTTTAATTGTCTGCGTAATGCTTGAATGTCTGCATTTCTTTTTTTGATAATTTCTTGAGATGTTAGGATATTCTGATACATAGGAAATAGTTAAGTATAACTTGGTCTAGTGTAGAGTTAGGTAAAGTGTGTTTCTTTACTATGTACTTTTGTAACTTACAATCTGACGGTCACGATATGTTCTAGACATGAAGTGATTCGACAGTTCATTCTCTCCTCGGTATTACTGACACTTCATCCATGGTTTAACATCCGATTGGTCCATGATCTCTATTTAAAGAGCATAGAGGGTCATTTGTAGGGTGACCATTCATGAGAGAAGCTTATGTAAATTTTCTTTCTTCTATTAATAAATTGCCTAAAGTGGCGGTGTTGGCTCAGGCCGTGGACTGTTTCCCTCTTTGAGGGTTTTAACCACGTCAAGAATACTGGTGTATTGATTTGTGATCTGTTTGTGAGTGGTGTCCTTTGGTGTTCTATCTGAGGAACTTAACTTGTAAATTCCTACATGGTATCAGAGCTATTTGAGGGCCGCATCCGTTGGTGATCCAAATCGGAAGCCGAGACAACTGCATCCGACTGTCGTTTCCTAGATCTTTTGTTTTTGACCACTTTCGGGCCGAGAGGACTGCCTTATTGCGTTAGGAGCATCTGTTCTAGTGAGGAACACCTTTTGTTTCACGCGAAAAGGTTTCCGGTAGCCCTAGTTACGTCATTTTTAAGATCTGGAGGTATATAGTCTTTATTTGCAGTTTTAGTTATTCATCTCCCTGTTTATTTCAGTTTATTTAGCTCTCTGTTTTTTATTACCGGATCTATACCTTTCATTTCTGCATATGCTCTTTGCCTCGCTACTCTGTGTGATCTGGGCAAATCAGAAACAGAAAGGAAGGATTTTTCTCATTCGTATGCTCTTTTCCGCTGCGCCTTAGTGTGATCTCGGAAAATCAGAAACATTGAGGAAAATATTTAGTTTCTGGCAAAAGCTAACTTTAAGTCATAAGGTTTGGTTTTTTTTGCATGTCCGTGTTGGGTTATGTGGTTTTTTGTTTGTTAGGCAGAAAAAGTTTTTTTCAAGTCAGCATGCACCCCAAAGCTTCAACGACTAAAAAAAAAACCCTTCCTCTTTTCCAAAAATTACTTATTTTTTAAACTAGCTCACTTGGTCCAAAGTTACTTTATGAGAATAGAGGTCTTGGGTTCAAGTCTTTCTTTTTGTTGAGTTACTTTTTCAAAAAGAACATGTAACTTATGTTTTAAAGTTACTCTATGTAAAAGTGTTCTCACCCATTATAAAAAGTGAGTCACTTATAATTCTAAAGTCTCTTTATCTTTTATTTAAGTTACAATTTAGTGAGTAGCTCATAAAATACCATTGTAAAAATGACTTTCACTTATTTATAAAAGCGGGTCAAATAAAATATGTTTTAAAGTGAGCTAATTAGATTAAGTTTGGAGGGGGAGGTGGGAGGGGGATTTTTTTAAATATAACATTATCATTCACTTCCGCATATTCACGCACTTCATCGGCATCTTCAACGATTTTTCTTCAGAAAGCCATAACTTCTTCATCCAGAAGTCGTTTTCAGAGCCATTTTTTTTAATCAGCCTAATTTTTTGAGATCTTTCCATTGGAACACTTAGTTTCAGCATCTACAGCTTCAGTTTCTGTTAAAATGGAAAGTCCATGCCAAGTTATTCTTGATAGCATCAACTACTTTCAATGGTGGGGTCCTACATTGTGGATTTACTTAGAAGTAAAGGTCTTTACAGAATAGCCTCAGGCCAAGAAACTAAACCTAAAGATGAAGACAAGGCAGGGAAATGGGAAAATAGGCAAGATCAAGCACGTGGGTTGATAGGGATGTCTATTTCTTCAGACCTTAGATTTCATATCGCAGAACTTGATACCCCTAATGAAGCAATGAAACAACTCACTAAAGTTTTTGGAATTAAAATAAAATTAGAGCCCATCAACTCGAAAATGAGTTGCTTACTTTGGGCCCCAATAATCACGCCTCCAAATTGGCTCCCACAAGCTTCTCCAAATCTGATCCAATTCTGGTCAACTTTTTTGACCCAACACACCTCCAAACATTGCTCCAAATCTGCTTGTTATACTGTTGTTCTTCACTGTTATGGTTAGGGCATTAGGGCACACTGCTACAACCCTAAACTCCTCCAATAGTCCTTGAACAATCCTCTAGAAATCTGTGACACACACTTACGAGACCCCTCCTTTATCACGCTGCTGTCTTCGGCATATATCAACCCTTAAACCTCCCTACGCACACCTTATTGTGGTGCTATGGCCTGTGGCCTAGCACATAGTAATCCTGTAGCTTTCGGCTATCAATATTATAACTCCTAGTCCCTAAACAGTGCCCCAAACAGACTTGTTTCCAACCCTTAAGACCTCGGTCTAGCACCTAGCATACTCTACCTCCATCATAACAAACTTCTGACCCCTGTTCACACTCGAAATAAACCTCCAATCCTTACTGCCCTAGCCTCCCTTGCTATGGCCTCAAATCAAACCTCTTCTCCTTCAACAAGTTGCTCAAATGAGGTATGCGTTGCAAAACATGGATGCTTCAATGATTTGACCTCACCCTCTATTTATACACCAATACAGGGACTTCCTAAAACGTCAACAAGGGGTTGCCAGCTTGTCACATGCCTAAAACACCTTAGGTCGACCTTGACACACATTGGCAAACCCATTATATAACTTCAGAAACTCATATCTCCACTTCTACAACTCAAAATTCGACGATTCTCAAAGCGTTGGATTCTCCTTTCCGCCCTCTATCGTCTCATGCCATCACATGTAGAAATGTGCCACCAGAAATGCCCAAAACATGATTTGGTGCAAAACCCCATACTTGGGTTCCAAGCCCACAAGTGACCCTTGTGACGCTTTGCCCTCAAAACCCCGAATCCTAGGGCTTGGAGTACCTCCCAAGCTACACAAATCAACACTCTCTCTTAGCGAGGGAGGTACTTTCAAGACTAGGAAGTATCTCATCATCATCATCACTGCTCGCAACACTTGCCCAACTCCTAGCGCTCACAATCGCAGTAGTCCCTGTATGGTGAACTATGCCCTTCTCACAAGTGACGTTGTCATTGGAAGCATCTTGCTTCTTCTTCTTTTCTTGTATCGCTTTCCAATCTCTCCATGATTCCTTCTTGGTAGTTGTAGGAGCACCCTTGCTGCCCATTGACCACACGCTCTTCTTAGGCTGCAAAGTCTCCCTCTGAGCCTGCAAGCTCCCTTTCGAACTCGACTCCCTTTGAGTCTCTGGAACCTAGACTTTCTTCTCTGGAAAGTGTATCTTCTTTTTGGGAACTTGTACCTGCTCCTCTGAAGCATGCACCTGCACCTGCTCTTGCTTCTTTGGAACCTGCACCTACTCCACTTGCTTCTTTCCATGATCCACAAGCTTGTCTGTTAACTTGTAGAGACCATGCTCTCTAACTCCAAGTACAATCCCATTGGACTTAGAGCCTCTGGGCCTGAGTCTTGCCTTCCTATCTTGGAACAAGACCTCAAACCCCTTCCTATGGATCATCGAGATGGAAATCACACTATATTTGAATCCTGGTACAAACATTACATCCCGGACCCGCATCACACGTCCTGCCTCCATCCTGAATGGCACAACTCCCTATCCTGGAATCTCCAATTGACTCTTGTTGCCCAACACCATGTGCAACTTCGAGCCCCATTCAACTAGAGTCTCAAAAACCTCCTGTGACCCTGTCATATGCTTCGACACACCACTGTCCACGTACCATCCATCCTCATCAACAATACCTTGCGAGAAATGAGAGATCATAGCAAATTCCTCCTCCAATCTCCTAGTGAGATCATTTATCTCTGTTGAAGTGGCAACACTGACGACCTGCTTTCCTTTCCTCTTCTCATCATCTTCCTTCTTCTTCATTGGACATCTTGACGAATAATGACCCATCTCGCCACAGTTGAAACACTTGACTTTATTCAAGTCCTTCTTTTGCTTACCCTTCATTTGCACTGCAAGTGCCATGTCATCATCAAAAGGCTTCTTTTTTGGATGAAGATCCTCATCTCGCAACTCTTCCTAAATGAAGTCATCCCACAACCTATCCCAGTCTGGAAGCTTCTCCTTGGCAATGATCCCTTTGATGAAGGGCTTCCGTTCCTCGGTGAACCCTTTCAAGGTGATCCTTACCATATCTCCTTCGGAGATAGACACACCGATGGCATCAAGCTCATCTTTGACTTGAGACAATCTCGTCAGATATGAGGTCACGCTTTCATCATTTATCATCTTGGTGGACTTCAACTTATCCTCCAATACCAATACCTGATTCTCGTTCTTATTCTGCAACAAATTTTGAAGAGCCATCCACATCTCATGTGCATTGTTCTTCCCAAACAAATGAGGTATTAGGGCATCCTTCACACCATCTAGGATGATCAATCTCGCCCTCGCATCCAAATCTTCATATATTTCCAGCTCCTTAGGGTCGGTTGGCTTCTTGATCCCTTTCTCGGCGAACTCCCAGATCCTGTTGACCTTCTAGACCAACTTGATCCTTTCCATCCAAGGACTATAGTTGGACAACCCCTCCAACTTGTCCTCATACCGAAGACTGGCCTGCAACTTCGACATTGTAGTGAGCCCTTCACTTATAATGTGACCAACTCCCTCTCATGCTGTACTTCGCTGCTCACAACTCTGATTTACTTACTTCCAAAGTAGCTCAGACATGCTTCAATACCATGTTGAATTTCCACAACCTTGGGTCTAGGTTAGAGTCTTAAAATCACTGATGCTACCAAACCAAGAATGTCAATCATAAACTACTTTGCACAGCGGAAATATAAAGCAGTAAATGAGACATGCACAAATATACACAGTTTTTAACAAATTGTAGAATACGTGCAACCCCAATCTTCGTTATATTAAACCAATGTGAATAATACAACAGTCTATGGTGTACAAGATACAATGACAAACTTCGCTGCAGCTTCTATGTCATATCTTGTCCTATTGGTCATTCGCTCCCGTACTGCTCACTAGCTGCCCCTTAGTCCTTCAAAGGACAACACATCGAGACTCGAGGAAGGCTGCCACCTAACGCTACTGCAAGTCACTTCTGTAGCATGTACATGGGCTTATCTAATCTGCTTTCTGGCTAGGCCTAATTCCCGAGCTCCAAGCTACTAGGCTAGCGGACACCTTTGTCCATCAAGGTGCTTCACTTCGACACCAAAATTCACCCAACATTCAGCTCGTCTTCGCCACTTCAAGATAGCTCGTCTAGGGCTACTTTGGGCTATCAACACGCTAGCTTCCAACAGACCCAATGGTGCCCAATACTACACTGCAAGATCTGCACTGATGAAGGCTCACAATCACCCAATCATGCCTCCAAATTGGCTCCCACAAGCTGCTCCAAATCTGATCCAATTCTGGTCAACTTCTTTGACCCAATGCACCTCCAAACGTTGCTCCAATTCTGCTTGTTATATTGTTGTTCTTCACTGTTCTGGTTATGGCATTAGGGCACACTGTTGCATCCCTAAACTCCTCCAACAGTCCTTGAACAACCCTCTAGAAAACTGCAGCACACCCTTAGGAGACCCCTCCTATATCACGCTATTGTCTTGGGCATATATCAACCCTTAAACCACCTTATGCACACCTTAGTGTGGTGCTATGGCCCGCAGCCTAGCACAAAGTAATTTTGTAGCTTTCGGGCAACAATATGATAGCTCCTAGTCCCTAAATAGTGCCCCAAATAGACTTGTTTCCAACCCTTAAGACCTCGGCCTAGAACCCAACATACTCGACCTCCATCACAACAGAGTTCGGACCCCTATTCACCCTTGAAACAAACCTCCAATCCTCGCTGCCCTAACCTCCCTTGTTGCGGCCTCAAACTAGACCTTTCCTCATTCAACGAGCTCTGCTCAAATGAGGTATACGTTGCACAAGATGGATGCTTGAATGACTTGACCTCACCCTCTGTTTATACACTAATAGAGGGGCTTCCTAAAATGTTACACAAGGGGCTACCAACTTGTCACATGCTTAAAACACCTTAGGCCGACCTTGACACACATTGGCAAACCTATTATATAACTTCATAAATTCATATCTCCACTTCTACAACTTAGAATTCGACGATTCCTGAAGCGTTGGATTCTCCTTTCTGCCCTCTATCGTCTCATGCCATCACGTGTAGAAATGTGCTCCCAAAAATGCCCAAAAGGTGATTTGGTGCAAAACCCCATACTTGGGTTCCAAGCCCACAAGTGACCCTTGTGGCTCTTTGCCCTCCAAATCCTAAACCGTAGGGCTTGGAGGACCTCCCAAGCTACACAAATCAACAGAAACAAGCAGAGAGCTTTTTCCCAGATGAGAAGGCTGACAAGAATCCTAGGATGACTTCATCAACCCATTCATCACTATGATAGCCTAAAAGACAACAAGCCATAGACATTACTTGTTTGGACATTTATGGAAATGTTGCTATAATATATGGTGGATTGTGACGAGGTAATTCAGAACCTTCTTGCATAAAAGACTCAAAGATACTGGATCGCTGCTGTAAGGTAAGTTTTTGGTAGATTTCCATTAGCGAATCAACTAAAAAAGTGTGAAGGGAGTTTGGAGGATTAATCTGCAAAGCCTGATAGATAGTTTTTGGGGGTTATGGAGAACAAGGATTCACCATTTTGGGCTACTATTGCTCTCTGGCTAGGCAAATAACAATTTTCGCACCAAAAAACGAATTTAGGAAATTGATGGGTTTGAGGGAAAAAGAATTGGGGTGACATGGATTCCCAAAAGTTGAATCCATCTCTAGCATCTTCAAATTTTTGAAAAGCCCAATTGTGCAATTCATACAAGTCAAATTCACATTTGGTTTCTACGATTTTAAAATCAATATCTACTTGAGGGAATTTGTCTAAATTCGGGACCGGGTGAAGCATTGGGTTTTAAATAGATATTTTAGCTTTTCCCTTCTGACTATTCATTCTGAATTAAGAGGAGAAGAAAAAATTGCAAATGTCTAGTGATTTGATGGCCACTTGATGTAGTCGACTGCAAAAGTCAGAAGTTCTCTGTCACTGGGTACTTCTGCAAATACTGCTAGAATGAAGGAAAAGGATAAGTTTTAATGGAGGATAATTTAGTTTAGAAAATGATTTTGGATAGCCATTAATGAAATTAATGGTTGGTGCATCGAGAAACAACTATTGGAACGTTGGCGAGAATTAATTTAATGATTTAATGGTTAAATCATTTAAATTATCGGAGAAAACGACGATGGTTAATTTGGGGGCTATTTAGCGAAAGGTATAAAATGGCGGGATTGATAGCGAAGGTAGTAGTTGAGCGGAAGGCGATTTGCGATGCAATGGTAAGCTGTTTTTGTGAGGGGGGTCCCACAATGAACATGCGCATGAAACGTAACTTTGGGCGCAAAGGGTCCCACAATCTATCTTTGATTGTTGATTGAAGTGGAGGTAATCAGTGCCGTTGAAACTTGTGCAAAGGATATGTACTGGTGGCCTTATTCTAAATATCTGCTAAATAGAATTTGATTTTCTCCAAAAGTTTACTTAAAGCAACATTTATAAAAATATGCCAAGCTTTATTACAAAGTGCAATATTTATTATTTATTTTTTCGGAAAAATATACATTTTGAAATAAATTGCATGGGTAAAAATTGTTGCAACACTACCATCGAAAAACTTTGGCTTGATCCTTTGGTTGCTGAGTTGTCTCCTTCCCCACCTCCAACTTTTTGTTGATGTTGTTGCTGATCGACGGTTTTCCTTGCGTGCAGACTCTTGTTTATGGCTTTGGTGGTTGGCTTGTCGGTCACCACAACCTTGATCTCTTGTTTGCGGATGTTTACTCTGCAACCTCGATGGCTAGGTGGTTTGTACGCGAGTTGGGTGGGTTTGACGGCCCACTAAGCACTGTTGGCCTACACCATTGCCCTCCTTTTTTTAGATTTATATTTTTATATTTTTAAACTCTATAAAAAAAATTTGTCTTCAACCCACTTGCATAACAATTCTTTCATGTTCGTATCATTGTATCGTATGATTGATTTCCTTCGGCCCCGTTAAAAAAAATTGCACCTCATATGATTGTGGCCGAACCTGGCCTCAACAATCCTATACGAACCTGGCTTCTGCATCATTTAGAGATTAGTTTTTAGAGTTTCTCACTCTGATGCCATGTTAATTTTCTTGCGAACCTGGCACTTGACAATTCATTGACCTAACAGATTACATATTACTGAATGAAAGCACAACTAGATTCTTAACTAAATTAGCTTGAAGAAAATTTTACACAACTAATATCAATCACAATGACAGAGATAGATTCTACCCAATCAAAAGTTCTTCATTAATTTTCAGAAAATACTTGGGTTTCCGTTCTAGGATAATGGCTCAACTGAGAAAGATTATAGATACACAATGCTTTGGATTTGATCCAACAGATCAGGCCCTAGATCGGTCCTCGATCCCCTTGGCTGATCTGGATCTCCAATGCTCTCCATTTGCATTTCCTCGGACTTGACACACTAGACTATCACACTCCTCACTGAGATGCCTCTCTCAATGTTTTGTGTTGATGTGTGGTGTGTCTTTTCCTCTCCTTAGTCTTGCTTTTATAAATTTACATTGAACTAAATTCCTAACCCTAATTTCTAAAGTGATTGACATTCGAGATTATATCTCACCTCACTTGAGATCAAGGGCTGAGATTAAAACATAATCATTAAAGAAATTATTTTCACTTTTTCTAAGTTTATTTTAGCTCACTTAGCCAACATAATAATTATCTGCTTTCCTGGGTCAAAACATAGGCTAAGTTTGAAAAGCGACTTGCTCACACTTGAGCAAGTGTCCTAAGGAGATCTGCGGGCAACTTCTTGCATGCCTAGACACCTAGTGCCATATAGAAGTATCTGGTTGAGCTACAAACATCAACACGCTTAACCTAGGGGGATTCTAACTAGGCATTGGTTGGCATGGAACTAGCCAAATTCCCAACAACACTTGTGTCAATTGATTGAGCCTAATTCTTTGGGTCCTTTTCCAGACAAATCTCATAGGGAAATCCAAAGATGCTTCCCCGCATTCGTGAATGGCATCCTTAGTAAGCTTTTCAGATTGACAAGTGCACCTCAGCCATGGGGATTTGAAGTAGGCACTTGTTTGCATGTCACTAACCAAATTACTAGAAACATTAGTGACAATGGATCGAGCTAACTCCTTGGGTTGTTTAGCTCAATTTCACACACACATATTTATGTTACAATGATTTTTGGGATGAGGGAACAATGGGGCAGGGAGATGTGTCCCTTGAATGGCTAGAGCACACCCCTAAGATTTTTAGGGGACAATGGTTTGGGGACGACAATGTGTGTGCGTGTGTGTTTGCATATATAGATAGATAGATATATTAAAATTCCAGAATTCACCATAAACATTTGGAGTTGTTTGTAACCATAATAGACTATACTATATATCATTATGCACGACCCTTACACTTGCTAGTTCTGTGAAAGCTTAGGCAATTTTAAAAAGGGTCGAGTGACATTCCATTATTGGTTCCTAGACATGAGAAAAATGCGGTTTAGCTACTATTGTGGCTGGCAGTTGAGCTACCCTCCATCTAGATATTCCGGGGAAGAGGGTGTATCATACGAGGTTTTGCTTGGAAAAATTATATATTTGTGTGTGTGTGTGATACAATTCTAGGTGTAACTAGGATATGCCTAATTGACTAACTAATGTTGTAAACTAACTTTGTGGGGTCGCCAACCTATTTATGCTCATTGACAAGTATGTAGTTGAAGCAACTAGTAGGGTCTCTACCATAAAGCCTTGATTTGTGTTCTTTGCTGGTTATAAGGACTACATACTTGCCATTGAATGTCTATAGGCTGACAACCCACATCTAGGCCTTAGATCATTAGTTAGTCAATTAGGCATATACTCATTACACTTAGGAATATGTAACAGCCAAGTGTGTGTGCGTGTCTGTTCTCCTTATGCCATAAAGCTGTCATTTGGATTCCCTAATAGTTGCTTGGACTACATATTTGGCAATGAGAGTGAAGACAGTGGCAACCCTATAGAATTATTTAAGACTTAGATCTTCAGTTGCTCAGATATATACAAGTTACATTTAGAATGACATCATGTACTTATACTGAAAGCACTATCATGAATGCAATTGCACACACCTTGGGTGCAATCCTTTGAAAAGTGGAGGACAACGCACTTGTAGAAAGGGACAATTACAATGAAATGCAGAAAGTGTCTCAATGATCTGAAAGACAGTCTTACTAATACTGAAGAAGGGCATGTCATATATTCAAGCTTTGAGCACAAATTCTTTGAACAAAACTAGACTTCTTTTAACACAAATTATGTTTATGCATCGGTTCTATTACTGTAGCAACATTAGCATTAGTTTACTCTTACTAGGAAATTTACATGTGAATGAGAAGTCCTAGATTCCTAGTTTTAGGACATCTTTAGGTAGAATCTTTTTGTGTTAGCATATATGTAACCATTTGACAACAAATATCTGGTGATGTCAGGGTTTGTGTGTGTTGAACCCTAGTTATAATTGTGTCAATGTTGAGATTCGAGTCTCAAGCCTCTTTGGTTTGTAGTTTTATTTATGTGATGTATGTAATTCCAAGCCATCTTACTCTAATGACGTTATAGTGTTATATTCTTGCCATAGGATTTAGTTCCACTTTAATAGTCCTAATTGTGTGTGTTGTGAATAAGCTCACATGGATAACAGTAGTTATGAGACAAGTTGTTTATCTGGTATTACTTGCACCAAAAGCTAATCCGGATGCTGGGTTTGGTGTGCAAGTCCATGGGTTTATGCGATAACTTCCTCCCTAACTCCAGTCCTAACATCTTCAGCTCTTGTTATTTATTTGATGTTTTAATTACAAGCTATCTTGCCATAGTGGCATATTCCTATGATGGGATTTTGTTCCACGTTAATAGCTCCTCTTCCTAGTAGAGTGTGTGGAGGAAAAGGTTGTTTTTGATATAATTTACCTGGCATGTACCCTTATTATATTTTTTTACTGAACATTTCGGTGGAACTTTTGTTTTCTGGAGAAAAATATTTGAAGAGGACCTTTCTTAGATGAAGGCTGAAGCAAACTTTTTTGTTAATCATTTCTGATTTCTATTGAAGTATATGCAGTAATTACCTCTGGTGCATGCTTCAATTAACATTTGTGAATTGTATTGCTCTTCCTCTTTGGGGTTGTTGTATCTTTCTAAAATATCCAGTGTTCCACGGGAATGCGTTCCCCATCCCGGGTGACGCACCCCGGCGCTCCCCCACGCTCTGGGGACGTGGAAACTCTTGGGGAAATGTTTCCCCCGTGTCCCCTTTTTGGGGAAACTCGGGGAAACTCTAGGGGGACGTTTTTCTGGCAGCGAAATGCGACTCCTTTGCAGGGGGGACAGGGAGACGTAGGGGGGATGCATATGCGTCCCCCCCTTTTTTTGGTCTAATAATTTTTATAAAACATTAAAAATTAAAAAAATACAAACTTAAATATATGAAAATAAAAATAAAAAATAAAAAAATGAAACTATATTAACTTAACTTGTTAAAACTATTTTTTTTAAATATAATGAAAAATTATTTATATTAAACTTAAAACCTTAAAAAATAAAATAAAAGCAATAACAAAAATAAAAAGCTTGAAGTATATTAAAACTTAAGACTTAGTATTTATTAATATTATTTAGTATTTATTGAGAAATTTACTAGTATTTCATTGCTCAGTGCTTTCTATGTTTACTTTTAGTTTAGTATTTTATGGCTATTTTAGACTTTAATGTCAATGTCATTGCCATATGATGAATTTACTTTTTATCGTTTTTGAAAATTTGATGTGCAATGCATAATTTCAATTGTCGAATGATGAATTTATTAATTTAATTTAGATGTGCCTTGAATCATGCCAAATTATGAATTTAGAAGGAACATTGCATAATGTCAAATGATGGATTCAATTTAGTAATTTACTTTTAGATTTACAATGCAGAAATGTCAAATGATAATTCATAAATGATAATAGTATAATATGTAATGATGATCATATTTAGTCTTTAGATGTACATTTGACATATTTTTGGGATTTTATTTTTTTATTTTTATATATAAATTTTTAATAATTTTTAATTTTATAATTTTTATCACTATGACGTCCCCCCGTTTCCCCGAAAAATCCCTAAAATTTTGGGTTGCTTATATATGTCCCCCTTGTGCGTATCCCCGCTCCCGCATTTCCCCATCCCGGAAACTTGGTGGAACATTGAAAATAAGAGCCTTGCAATTACGTTGTATTTGGATTCCTTCTAACAACCATACATGTTGGAACCAATCCTCCAATTTGGTTAAAAAGTTTGTTGCAGGTATTTAGGTAAATGGAGAGGGTGAAAAACGCTTGCTTTACTTTCCTGAACAGTGTTTGGCATCCATTTCTGAGTATCAATGTCTTTTATTTTAGGCATAGTGCTACTCATTAATCAAGTTTTTTGGTATGTCTCCTATGAGGAAAGAAGTTATTATAAGGAAATTCCACATGATTTTGTCTTATGTTTTCTGCATCTATACTTCAATATCTTTCTGACAGCATGCATTCCTTCATTGGATCTTATGGTTGATGCATATTCATACTATTTTCATGAACTTTGTGGTTGTTAATAAACATTGACTGCTGTGGATTATCACTGGTTGAAGATTTGGTGACTTATTTTCTCTGACCATCGCAGGATTTAATAAAAACTTGCACAGTGATCCATATTACCAAGAATCCAGAGTGACACATGGCTCCCCTTTTGTATTGGTGCTGCAAATGTAGCTTTTATGGTTGTCTGGTGGCTAAATCTGTCTTGTTGAGTTTTGTTGATCTTTAGAAGGTGAGGGATGACAGATATAAAATTTCCTGCAATTTAACTTGGAAACTGACGAGGAAACATTTCCATTTTGACCAATTCTGAATTAGTTCTTTTCCCTGCATATTGTTAATTAGGGATTGCTTAGTCTTCTTTGCGCAATTTTTCTAGATGAGTTGCAGTGCATATATCCTGCCCCTTTCATTGTGTGTTAAAAACCATAAGAAAAGATTATTTCTTTGCTTCATTCCTGTGGTGGGCTTGATTGGTGAATCTTCTTCTGTCTTCTCAAAGCATTAAATCTTGTTATTCTTGAGGTGGAAAGTGAAGATCTTGTGTTCGTGATATCTCGCTCCTATGGCTAACTGATTGGTCTCTTCTTTTTCAGTTTGGATAATTGTTTACATTTCTTTTCATAATTTTTATTTAATATTTTGTTGTATGCTGTTCATCTCTGGTGGCATCCCATTGTCTTCCCGTTATGCATTTTTTGTTTCTCCACCTGATATCTGATATCATCTTACGCTTTTCAAACAAAATCATTAGATCTTTGCCTTTTGTTGAGTTTGGGGTTGAAACTTTGTGGGCGAGGAAAAGGCATGTAAGACCCTGAATATTCAACTTATGCAGATGATCCATATGTTTAACAATGTATATGATCTGTATTTTCTTTTCTGCCAAATATATGGGTGCACCTTCTGTTTGAGTCGGTTTTGCATTCTCTCATTTTCTAAATTTGACAGCTGTTAATACGCTTGTTCCTGGTGCAGCATGAACTTCAAAGAAATTACCTTTTGAAATAGTCTACTTGGTACACTTATCGCTTGTTTCTATGGTGAAAACAAAGCGGAGACACCTTGCAGCAATAGCTGCAAAAAAAGATGAGATCCCTCCAAATAACAGAAAGAAATCTTCTCCACTGCCTGGGCAAGAGGCAGAGTTCCAAGATGAAAGGGATCCTTGGGTGGAAGTGAGAAAGCAAAGGATCATTATTCTGATCCCCCCCCTTCCTATAGCTAGCCAGGCCCCAACTGAAGTGGAAAGAATCAAACAAAAGGAAACTGTGCCCAGATCCTCTACTAATGGCATTGGTCGGGTTTCAGGCAAAAGAAGCAGAATTGAGTCGACTATTAGTACCAAGAATGCTCGTAGAAATATAAGAAAGGCAATATTAAAGATGAAATCAGGGCAGAGGGAAACAATGGCTGTAGGAAAAAAGAACAAATCTAAAGTTTCTCAGAAGGCAGTTTTACGAGCTATATCTAAGTCAGTAACCCATCTAACTGTTGACCAAGGAGAAGTACCAGAATCAGGTGACAGAGAAACCATTCCAATGCTAGATGTTGATTGCAAAGCAATGCCACAGGAGACTCTACACATTCCTGAAGCAAAAATTTCACAAACAATTCAGAACAAACAGAATTCCGCTGAATGTTCAGCACAGCATAAATGCCAGAGGAGAGAGACTATGATGGAAAGTGCAACCAACCTGGAGTTGGAGAATCAGCAGAAACCTACAGAAGATGAAAGAATGGGGGTCCCGTTACCTCCAATTGAAGATGACACATCACTTGATTTAAAAAGTAGTCATCACAATAGTGAGGAAGCTGACGCTGTTAGAAGCAGTGATGCATGCCCTCAAGCATCAGCAAAGCCTGTTCATCTCTCTCCGGTCCCACAGGTTCCGAGTGACACTTTGCTGGACCATATTAAAATTCAAGAGAGATCGTCAACAGGTCATGATGGTACAATGACTGGCCTATCTATTGATCCTTCCAAGCAACTCCTTGAACAACCGTGTCTGGGGTACAATCCTGCCAGTATGATGCCCTTACAGTGTGCAAATGTTAGCCCCGTCAGCAACAGAACAGTACTAGCAAGTGAGAAAATCTCCTCTGCTGGCATGCATTTGAAGATCAATGAAGGAACTTCTGGTTGCAAAACTGCTAATAGAGAAACTGGATATTTTGATCCCTATCCAACTAATTACATTAATACAGTTGGACTTGGAGATCAAGCTAAAAGGACATTGATTCTCAGTAAAAGGCTGGAGAAAGCTGGAGGATTGAGCAGATGGCTTGTTTCACAAGGTCTGGGACAGTTTGTGGACATTTTTCAGAGGGAAAAGGTTGAAGAGTTCCATTTGTTGCAATTAACCATGGGTGCACTCAAAGAGATGGGAGCACATGCTGTTGGGCCTCGAAGAAAGCTGATCCATGCTATTGATCGGCTAAGTCAGCCCTACTATTTCAAAGCCTTTTAAACTCCTCCAACAGAGAAACCAAGAATGGAGAAATCCTTGTTTCTGGTAGGAAGGAAAGGAACTATTCATTCAGTGGTTTCTTACTAATCATTTTCAATCTTCAGTATACTGCCAGGTGAGAAATGCTACTATGCTGAATTTTGAAGCCAAGAAACGTGCATTTATCAACAAAGTGATACTGCAAGAATTCAATATCAAGCTAGATTCTTTTCATCAAATTTAAGTTTCCCAACATTAAGAAGATATCAGCCAAGGCCAATCCTTGTGAACACGCACAGTAGACAGATTCTGTGTAGACTTTGGACAAATGGCATGCTCTGCCAATTATAAGTTTTCAACCATTCTGCCCAGACATCTCCTGTTGGAAGAGCTGCTTGTTGTAGCAAAAAGTTACTTCAACTATATTTCTTTCTAAATGCAGATGCAGATTCACCTTAATCTATAAATATTTAATACTAACTGATCGTTGGTGCAGGAAATTTATCTTGAAGGTCTCAAAATGTCATTCCTGCTGTTGTATTTTTTCATCCATCCTCACCTAGAACCTTAGACACGCATTATTATTATACAAATTGGCTTCATTTGCCTGCATATAATTTAGTAAGATGATGTCATACTATGACTATTCACTTGAAAGAAGTGCAAAACATGATGATCTGTCCTTGCAATATTATTTACGCATTTTATTTTCAACTGTTTGCTTTGAGTTTTCTCAATGAATTAAAGTTGACAACGATGAAGTTCTTGATAATGTTTTATAGGACAACTTGAAGTTCAGGGTATGTGCTATTATCTTGCTTAAATATCTCTTTGGTTATTAGTGGATATTAATACAATTTCATTTCATCTCCATTAAATGACAATTGAAATTGTTCACTTTCTACAGCATAAGATAGAAAAGTTCGTGCGTCTAATTTTGGCAAGGCAGAAGATAGGATAGCATATGCTGAATTCATTAAATTAGATGAACTAATGCAGGGCATTGTGATTCATCAGTATGTTCCAGTCTTCTGATGATAACTGGATGGAGATGATGTAAGTTCCCAGAGTTACACTCCTACATATTACGTTGGTACTATGAGATAAAAAGTTTGTGCCACGGAATTCATTTAGTGCACGGCTATGCCTGTTTCCACATTATGCCAAAATTGATGAATAAGGGAGTGAGACATGAAGGGATCAATATAATTTGATCTTCGTATTTGATTGATTATATAGTTGTTGGAAGTGCAGGACTTCCAAAGGTAGTTCAATTCAGTAATACAGATAATGACCGTGATAAATATAGAATGGCAAACAGATGTGGAACATACAGTCTCTAGTGTGAATAATTAAGACATGAAATTAGCAATCGACAGTCGAGATTCTTTATTGAGACCAACAATAATCCCATACCCATGATGTATTGGTGTAATTTCTTGCGGCATTCTGAAAGATGTATATTAGTACATGGTTGGCATCTGGATATGCATTCTCAAAGAATTCTCAAAGATGTATACTAGTACATGGTTTGCAGTTGGTTTTTCATGTTCAAGATATGCGTCACTTCTTGAAAGTTGTGGGGTGTTGTGGTTAAAAAATGTGTCAGTTATGAACAGTTTTCAACACCTTATTCTATTCTTTGTTTCAATGAAGATCCATCTTTTTGTGTTGATAGGGGCATTCTACAACCTAGTATCAAAGACATGTTTATTCTTTGTTGCTGTGATGCTGACATTGGCCAAATATGGTGTTTAATAATACTTCATAAAAATAGGGAGGTATATGAATGCCAACATCTTAAAATTGTAACAAAGAAACTGAAATAAAATATTTTTCCATCTTGGTGATTGATATTTTCAAGGATACGATGAATCTAAGCTAGTTGATTTTTTCCTCTTGATGCTTGATATATTCAAGCTTAGATTCATCTCAACCTTGAATATATCAAGAACCAAGAGGGAAAATTTCCCTTGCTGTGCAAACCTCAATGTATTTAAAGTCTTTGAGAACTTGAAGTTTGCACCTCAAAGTTTTATCCCTCTCAATGCTTAATAGATCCAAGGTGGATGAATCTAAGATAGTGTATTGGTTTTTTGATATAGATTGATTATAGAAATGTGAAAGCCAAATGCAATAAGAGATTTATCTATTGTCTATTGCTAGTAGCATGTAATTTATGCTTAATCAACTATGAAGATGTGATGCCGAAATCATGCACTATGTAGGCAATGGACATTGTTGTTTCTTTAGTGAAATATACCTACAAAACCTTCTGTTGATCTTTCCTCGGTTAGGGAAAAAGGTGAACCTCCTAGGGCTTTAGTGCAGTTCCTCTACGTTTTTAGAGAGGCGGTACTCCTCTTTATGAACACACTGAAATAACTTGAAGTAAGATTAAAACATTAACATATGCACCTTTGAGTGGATTAGCTGTTTTCTCAAGAATGCAAGAAAAATACTAGCAAGAGGTATAAAGATTGAAATTTAAGTGCGATATCCATCTATTCCATCACAACAAGAAGATATCATTGAAGCATATCAAAAGGTAGACACAAGATAATGGAGTTCAGATATCAGAGAGTTGTAGAATACACAAGGTACAGTGCCAGTGCCCACCTTGCTTCATCTTGGTTGGCTTTCTTCTGAATGAAAAAGGTTTGTAAAGTTGCTGCTTTACTCATACACCTTTAAAGCTCTATACTATCATGTTATTACTGAAGGTCCCAACCATGTTTTACATTGATCCTCATTTCCCAATTTGCATCGTTAAGCTTGAAGTCTCTTGAATATTTCATGGCAATTTTTGTCATAATAATAGCTTCATCATGTTGGAAATTGCATTACATATCAACGACATTCTCAGTGATTAAGTTCATTTATATACTTTGGATATTAAATTGGTTTGAGGAAAGGGTTTATCCATGCATTCAAGATTGAGTCCTCAAAGCTCCACATATTGCATTTCACATCGTTCTCTCAAGAAATCCATTTGAAACATCCTTAACATGTGTATTTGCAAAATCATCTAGAAGCCTATTTTGGAGTTTTACAAAGTCACATTTTGTCGAAATTGGCTTGATTAATTATCTTCTGTTTGCAATCTCTATCATTTATTGTGCATTCAATACTTTAACACTAAGTTGCACGAAACGGGGAAACGGGGAAGCGAAACGAAACGCGACCTCCCCAAATTTTGGAAACGGGGAAACGCGAATATATATATAATATATATATATATATTATTAAAAATTTAAATTAATTAATTAATATATTATATATGTGCATCATAATATGATGAGAGAATGAGGAGGCATGCTTATTTTATAACTTTAGAAATGGTTTTCTAGAAGTGATTAGAACCCTAAAAAAATTTAAATTAATTAGAAAAAAAAAATTTTAAAAACAAGTGTTATTTTGTGGGAAACGGGGCCGTACGGCGTGGAAACGCGTTTCCGTCCGTGGAAACGTGTGGAAACGCGCCCGTACGGACGGAAACGCGTTTCCACGCCGTACGGTACGCGAAAACGCGTTTCCGTTTCGTTTCCGTACAGAAACGGACCCTAGACCCACGTTTCCTGCAACTTAGCTTTAACATCCAAGGCTCTCAATCTCATCTTTATCGCTCTCATGTAAAGCATTGAAAGAGATGTAATTCCTTAGAACATGTCGTCAAAACATCTAGTGATTGTCTTAGCGATGAAATTATATTGTGTTGATGACAACTATTGTTCTCACAATGTGTCTTGGCAGGGCGCTTCTTAAAATAGCCTCTTGATTACCCCCCCCCATCGGGAAAGCTTTTAGCAACGAGGATCAATTTGCAGGCATTTGGCCTAATCAACTCTCCATCTTCACTACTTGTTTGAGAGCGGATGAGAAAATATTACATTATTTCAACAAAACCGTGGCTATTTAAAAAAATTGCAAGGTTGTCAAAGGTTTAATTGAAGCTCGTGAATTTCATACCAATTCATCAGACATCCTGCATTAGAGGGATATATAATGTTTCAAATCCAAGGATTATATTGATAATGTGGCAAACCGAGACACGTGTATGGTTGGATGGAAGACTATAAGACTGATAGTGTGATGCGATGGAAGACTACATTTGATCAACGCATGCGATGAAGGCTATAGAAGTGCGATCAAAGAATGTAATGATAATGCAATACAATGGAAGGCCATATGAATGAATGAAGAATTTTAATGATGTCCACGTGACCAAAACAGTCTAAGGGACCAAATATCCAACCCATAGAAGCTCATACAATCAAGTTTCTCTCCATAACAACCCTTTTGGCGTGAATCATGATAAAAAAGTTTGCCGTCTTGTGAAGTTTTCCTTCCCCAAATCGCTAACACAGACTGTCCACTTTCAGGGCTCTTTCGAACTGACTGCGAATGTCCTTATAGGCAAGACACTCCATGATGAAGTGCCATTCGGTTTCAACTGCTCCTTCCTCACAAAAGACACAAGTTCTTTCTTCCCACTTTTCCTTAGGAACTAGTCATCTACTTGTTTCGCATCTAAGATGATGGGATTCGGTCCTTAGATGTGTTATTAAAATATTATCCTTTCCCTTGATTGTGGCACTCAAATAGGTCTTTTCATTATGCAACCATGTTCGGTTGAAATTATTGACATATATCATTTTTATATGACCAACTTGTTTTTCCCACATGGTGGTCCTGATCTTTTTGAGTACCCAATTTTTTATTTCCACTTTACAATTAGGAAAACCCCGCGGATTTATTCCCCATTTTCCTGTCCACTTGTCATTTTGCTTCCTCCAAGTTTTCTTCCTACGCTTTAACTCTTTTGCCACGATCAACTTGGACCACTGGTGTTCATCCATGCTATCCACCTTTTATAAATACATTAACAAACAGATGAGTGCTGAAGCGTCCATAAAAAAACAAACCAGCCTTCGCTAGCAAGATCTCATATGGGACAACTTATTTGACTTTAAGGTTACTAGTGATTAAGTGTTTTTAAATTCTTTCTACTTGTCTCCATTTGTTGTTTGACATGCTGCACCCCCAAACTTCGCACCCATGGAGGACAACCAGAGTAACTAACAATCCAAAAAGAGTTTTCTTTATTTTCCAATCCCATAATTCTGCTTTCCTGCATCTATTCTGAAGAAGGTAAGACACTCTCCATCCCCCTTGAATCCTTTCAGTTCTGCATGTCTCCCAACTGAGCCTGTTGTGAAAAGCAATTCCTAAGTACTTGTACTCTTCCACTAACTCCAAGGATTTTCCCTCAAAAATAAAGCTAACTTCTTGTTTTTTCCGCTTCAAAGAGAAGATCATGACTTTAGTTTTTCTAGTATTTACTTGCATCCCCACCTCTTGACAGAAGAGCTCTAATGCCTTCAAATGATATCTCAAACCATGAACATACTTTGCAATTAGAATAAGATCGTCTGCATACAAAAGCAACTTCACCACATATCTTGCTAGTTGAACACCCTCTCCACTGGTGTTGTTCACCCATTCTTCCAGTTTATCAATATATAGACCGAAAAGTGTGGGGGAAAGAGGGCATCCCTGCTTAACCCCTATGTCACTACCAAAGCATTCAAAAAAGCCTTCCTTAGTTCTGATTTTAGCGCTTTCTCATAAAGTTTATGCACAACAACCCTACATTCCCTTGGAATTCTGAGCTCTTCCATTCTTCTCCAGAGCTTATCTCTAGGGACAGTGTCAAAAGCTTTCTTGAAGTCAATGAAGCAGTGAAAGGCCTCCTCGCTTTGGACGCCCCAAATTTTTTCAATGAAGTGCCTAAAACCCTCTTCTCTGCCTAGTTGTTGATTCTACGCTTCGACACGCTCCCAAACAATTTTCCTAGAAGAGGATTGACCATAATAGTGCGGTAATTGGTGGGATTATTGATGTCTCCACTTTTGTAAGGAGGGATAACCACACTCGTAGTCCATTCCACTGGAAAATTACGTTGCGTGACCTTGTTGAATATCCTTTTAATGATTGGAGCTAAGGTCTGAACACCCCACTTTAAAAATTATGGCTGCAAACCATCAATGTCTTGAACCTTGCCACTTGCTAAATTTTTTATACCTCGGTTGACCTCCTCCACTGAGAATAACTCATTTGTAGAGTTGATTATGGGGGGATTACTTTTCTCTTGATCTCTCTCATAAAGGAGCTTCACATATTCTAACCAATGTGCCACTGATATATTATTGTCTGTTTTCTTTGTCTTTTGTTGTAGCTCCGGCCAAAAACCTTAGGGGTTGTTCTTTCCCAAAGAAATTAATTCATTCCTTCTCGCTGCCATGTACCTTTCTTTTTTAGTTTTAATCATATTTTTATACTTCTTCAGGGTTTCACTATTTGTCTCCTTTCTAAGTGACCTTTTAGCAATCTTGCATTCATCATACCAAGGATTCGCTGGAAAAGTGTTTGAGATCTTCTTAAGTCGAGATCTTTTGCACACCTCTAAAGCTTTGTGGATTAGAGGCATCAACATACTGCTGTAAAAGCACTCTGTTCCTGCACTATCTTCTTTGACATCTATGTTATTTTTTGTCACCTGAAATTGTTGTTCCATAGCCGCAACAAACAACTCTTGATTTTCTTGGTTCATGAGGATTTTTCCACTTGTATGCACTTTCTTTTGAGATTGTTGGGTTTGCACTTCCTGTAGCTCACTTGTGTTCATGCCCAACTTAATAAAGAGAGGTAGATGGTTTGAATTCATCTCAATAGGACAAGCCCCAATCCTGAAATATGCCAAATTGCAAATCAAGCTATGGCAACATATCACATAGTCCACCACACTTTGGCCGTTGTAAGTTTTACATGTGATGCCCACGAATCTTGGCCAAGATTTGATGCCACTGCAAATAACCATGTCATAGAGGCTACATAAGCCTAACAACTCACTGCCAACATGGGACACACTCCCATTCCTATCCTGAGAGGTCCTTGTCCACGCGTGATCCTCAGTGTCTTCTAACCAAAGAAGGTTGTTGTCCATATTCTCATCACTTCCCAGTTGAATAGATTGATTGTTTGTTGTCCTAGCATTAAAGTCTCCAATTAACACTATATCCCCTAACATCTTGAAGGCAGAGATATCTCTTTTCAAAGCACCAAAAGGGTCTTCGTTATCTAAGTTTGTCTTCTTGTAAAAATTTGAGTTTTTTAGGAGCAAAGTAACATGCAACCAACCTGAATGTTACTTTGTTGTTAGTTATACTCAACCATAAAAATTGCTTATTTGGATCTTCTTTTTCCATTTTTACTAATCCGCCCCACTATTCTCTTCTTAGCATTGTGATCCCTCCGCGCCCTTTGTTGAAGAATCTAGGGCAAGTAGGATTAATGTGATTCTTCTTCACTTGATAACTATTTGTGAGGCATTTTTAATTTTTCTTCTTAGCACAATCTTCGCTTGTAGTTATTATTAGAGTGTGTTTTCTTAGTTCGTCAAATAACTATCAAAAAACAAAGAGACAAGAACACACGATGTTGGCTTTTTGCTAGGGCTAAAACCTCTCCCTCTTGGAGAGGAAAACCTGCACAAAATTCTTCTTATAGAGATTCCAATTGAAAAATACCAAGACCATGACCCCTGACCTATTAGGCCACTCCAAGACCAAGACACTAATCCTCTTGTTCGTCACTATTGAGATCATCATCATTACTGTTGCTTCATTGAGGTCATCATTGCTGCGTCTTCACTGAGATATTCATCATGACAATGAGATCATTACTGCTGTCTTGACACTGAACTCTTCACCATATTGATGCTACAATTTGTAATTGCAACAAATTGTTATCTTACTGTACCAAGATGGGTATATTTCATTGTTCCATTACCGAGACTGTAATAGAGGTAGCACCACAAAATCTTCATGTTTATTGGATTTACGAGACCTCATAGAGACTTCCGAGTTTCTTACTGTAATGATACCACAACTAGGGATCCTAATGATTGTGCTAAAGGTTTGAGCTCATAACTGTTCTCCATTCAATCTGAGCTCTCTTACTGTGTCACTGCTCCAATGTTGATCTCCTTTCCACACAAAACACAGAGATATTACTAAGCTTTCCTTCGTATCTTATCATCGGAATTTAAGAAGAGAAATCTGAACTATATAGTGTAGCATGATACCCTGAAACATATTCTCCAATATAGAGATCCAATTATTGTATTCTTCACTGAAATAACCCGATCATGATGACTGTGTTTTGAAATCTCAGAAATTGCGAGGTACTGTGACTGTAATTACCATTGTAATTACCACCGAAATCTCAGAGGTATCCAAGTCCTTTGCTCCGTCTTTTTGCACAGATCATTGCCTCATATTTATAGTATTTTTGTCCTCCATAATTAGCCAACATGATAGTGTGAAGAGGTGTGTCTATTGATCCAAGCCGACATGACTTATATTTAATTTGCAAGCTGACATGACTGTGTTTGTACATCGTTTATCTTGCAGACTTCTTTGTGCTTGTCTTGGAGGGCCTTTTAGACTAGTATACATTTACACGTAAGCTCAAGAAGAGCTCCTTATACATGAATTTGACTCTTTGACTTTCCTAAACCTATGAAATGAGCAAGAAAATCATTCTTATAATCTACAAAAATAATAGCTATTTTTCTTGGCAAACACAAATATCAAAATTACATTTGTAAATACCAAACCGAGTTACGCTTTCTTCAACACCCTTTCCCTGTTCCTGTTTCTTCATTCCACACTGAAACCTTATTGAAACCTTCATATTCTAGAACCCTACAACCCTCATGCTCATGGGTTTCTAAAAGGATAATGATATCTTTCTCTTCTGCTATGGGTCCCAAACCCGGTCCTCTTCTCCATGGAAAACCTCTACAGTTCCAACTTACCATGCTTAGATGCTCCTGGGAGG
This sequence comes from Pinus taeda, assembly GCA_000404065.3. NCBI lineage: Eukaryota > Viridiplantae > Streptophyta > Pinopsida > Pinales > Pinaceae > Pinus > Pinus taeda. The sequence goes on from APFE030702323.1 coordinate 93,270, forward strand.
GGGGCCACAAATCCCTATTTGTGATCTGTTAAATTCTCTTTGACTTGAGCTTTCCCATTTTCAAGCCACACCTACTTTTCTGCTTCTCTTGCTGATTTCACCTTCTCCCATTCCTTCCTTTGATCTTCTTGTTGGTCCCATGTCAAGTTGTCATCTAGATAATATGAGTGCCTCTAAATGGGCACCTATTTTTTAGGACAACTATTTTTTCTTATGTGCTTCTTAAAGTAACTCTCACATGTCTATTCCTTCCTCTTTCTTTATTCCTACCTATCATGTTTTCTTGTTGGATATAACATGTCCATTTCAATTTGTACATGAGAAAATCCCTTGTTAAAGTATTTGTTCTCTATTTCTCTCCATAATCCTCCAAGCCTTTGATGATGAAATTTGTGACCTTGTTTTGTCTATCTTTTTCTTCTCTTATTTGCCTCTTGATTTGTTTCTCTATGGTTTCTTTTTGCTCAACCAATGGTTCCTTTACTATTTGAACCCAAGATTTAGCCTCTTCTATTTGTTGTCTTATTTTGTTTTCTTTCATTTCCTTGTCTATGTGTCTTTCTCCTATATCACTTTCGCTTGCTCTAATTTTTGTTTCAATGTGACCAATTTTTGATGCCCTCTTTCCAACGTGCTTTGTAAGTTTATTACCTACTTTTTGAGGATCTTGTTTTCCTTTTCAAGTTTCTAACTAGCCTTCGAATTTATACTCATGAGTTCGCAAACATAAAGTTTAGATAACCATAACAACAGAGTGTGTTACAGAGTGGTTGTGGGGCTGGATGTGTCCATGTTTTTTTCTTCTCTACTTGCTGGTGTAACTTTGTCGGCGACTCCTACTTGTGTGACCATAGAAACATTAATACGCGTTGATATGGGCGGTGTTTAACACCATATAACGCCCCCGCGCAGTTTTTTTCTCTCTCATCACCGCGCGGGGGTGTTATATGGTGTTAAACACCGCCCCATGTCAGGTGCATTAATGTTTCTATGGTCGCACATTTAGCAATTGCCAACTTTGTCGAGACTAGGACCCTCACGTGTCGATAGGATCGCCTTAATGTTGATAAGAATGCGATAATGCGCTACATGGAAGGGCTATAATAGTGGGATGTGATGGAAGACTATGATGATGCGATGTGATTGAAGCTTTAGTGCTTCAACCATGCGACGAAGACTATGTTAAAGGTTGCACATGCGAATTTATCAATGCATTGCAATAAAAATGATGACGATGCGATAAGAAACAAGCCAATCACAAGAAGACTATATCAAAGTGTTGAGATGAGACCATGTTAATGCATTGAAGGCTATGTTAAATACTGCGATGAAAGGTTACGATAAAGCACTACGATGAAAGATTATAATAAAGCGCTGCAATGAAACGATTATAATAATACATGCGACGAAGACTTTAATAAAGCACTATGATAGAGACTGCGTTAAAGGGATGTGCTAAAATGAAATTTATGAGAATGCATGCGATGTAGACAATGCGAAAATGCATGTGCTAAGATGATGATTATATTAGAGACGGTTGGTGATGAAGGCTTGCGTTTTGTAAGTGTTCCAAAGGTTGACTTCTTCAAAGGAATCAAGTTGTGAAGGGAAATTCAGAACGCGAGGTCATGGGTCGAGAATATGTAAGAACACCGTATCTAAATCATCCACTACCATTGATCAGTGAGTTCAAAATAAAATATCTGGGGAAATTGGGTGATAGACATTGAATATTATCTATCTTATCAAGCATTTCTCGATTTCGATATCATCAGATAAGTGGCACTAATTTTACACCTTGGAAAACAGGACTTTTTTCATGAAATGTAAAGCAGATTTGGCCTGTTGTATCTGGATTATTTGCGCCTATCCAAGGTATGAGCTCATGACGCTTTGTAAATTCTCGCAGACTGGACTGATTGAAGTTTGAACCAAAATAAATTTTAGTGAAAGATACCATAATTGTAAGGAATTCTTAATAGTCCTCACTGCTCCTCAAGTTTCGAATGTCCAACATCACCAAATTCTGATTTCTCCTCTCCGTCACAATCACACTCTACTTAATTACATCACAATCTGGGATAATCAACTGCGATTGTGCTTAATCACATCCTTAATCTATACTGTCGCAAAGGAATTGTGTGACCTCTAATCTCAAAACACAACCTCCTATTATCTCATGTCACGAGTGAAAATCTTAGTAGAATCCATTCTCCTCCGTTCTTGCAATCTGTGACTTCTATTTGCGACTAACCACAATCAAAGTTGGCTCATTCATATCACATTCCTCCTTATAATCTGCAACCTTTCCCAGTATCAAATAACATCATGGGTAGTCGTTGTTTGTATTCCAGATTAAGGAACGTAGAGGATGACAACCTTGTAATGGCTAATACCATTGGTATTAATGGCGACTCTTTGATGGTGATGATGGACGTGTTTTGAGTTGCACTAGTGCAACACCCACTCCCATTTGTTAAGAATGCCAAAGACATAGCCATATGTTGCTGTAGAGAGAAAACGATGGCATTAGCATAAGAACTTGAAGAAAAATTAGTAACTCCATTGCCTCCAGCACGATCACAACAACAATTAATGGAGTCTTTTAGGATTATGGTCGTGTTCATGGTCATCAAATATGGCAAGAAGATTGTCATTCGATTCATCTTTCATTGATTCTCATCTTACAAGGAGAATGTAGGACTCATAAAGTACATTCTTGGATGTCAAGAATCTATCGAGTGTGGTTGCTGCAATAAATTCTTCGTTTGACTAATCCATCCCAGTCATGTATCTTGCTCCTATGAATAGGTGGTTTGATGCAGGAATAAAAGAGATGTTGGTTTTCTGTCTTTCATATTTATTGAGTCATGCTTAGGATTTGCAGGGATGTACACGCATGAGGGACCAACAGGTAGACTTAGGAATTTTCATGGATTTTGTTGACTATCCACATTCCCATTACTTGAATTCTTGTTGTTTTTAATGACCCATGTTGATCGCAGTTTTGGGGTCTCATTGTCTGATTGGGCTCATGTTGTTTTATTGAACTCGAGTGATATTTAACTTCATAGTTTTGGGCTCTCATTGTTTCATTGAATCCCTGTGATTTTAACTGGTTTTTGGTAGTTCAATTGACCCAAACTAGCTTATTGAAATCCATTTGGGTTTTAAATGTTTGATTGAACCCACATTTGTTTATGTCAAAATAATATTTGGATCTTCATTATTCAATCCAGATAGTTATTGGAGATTGGCTTTCATTCTTGGATTGTTAAAATTGGAAACTAGGGCCAAACTCCATGTGGGTCATCTTATTAATGACATATTTTTCTTGGATCTCTCTCATTGAGAGGTGTAGGATGATCTAAAGATCATCCGATTCCGACAAGTATTCATGGAGATATGAATTTATTTGTGTTATGGAATAATTCGTCAAGTTTGGACAACAATCAAATAAACTTCACATGTACTCAACGTTTTAGTATAAATAGAGGTGCCTTGAAAGTCATTTGGACACACTCACTTGGGATCTCTTCCTCTCTACTTGTTTTTGGGTTTTGGTGGGAGGAGAGATCCTAAGGGACAACGCTGCCCTAATGGAGAAAGATTCTACGCTATCATAGGAGATGCCTTAGAAGACTCTACGCTGTCATGGAGGATAGCCCTTATCTCAGCCACAAGGAAGCCCTAACATTGCCCTATGGAGAAGTATACAGTCAAGAAGGGCAACAACGTAAGCCCTCTATCGCAGCCATGGTAGAAGCCTAAGTACCCTATGTGGAGGAGAAAAAGTCCACCTATAGCAGCCCTAATCCCTAGCCATAGCAAGAAAGGGAGATTCTAAGACAATGTGAAGGATGTTGAGTTCATCAATGGAGGCCGAGTTAACTGCTAAAGCTGTAGTGACACTTTGGTGGAGGTCGAGAGATTATCATGGATGCCGCAGGTTGTCTAGAGGGTTGAAGGCATAGTTTTATGGGGCTATAACCCTTGGCAATGGCCACCGCAGCAAGGGATAGGCTTGCTATAGCAAACCGTAGTCCCTATCACACCTACAGGTCTATATTAGGAGGGCATAAGGCTTGCTAGGGTATAAGAAGCCAAGATGGGATGTTGGAGTGCTGAAGGAGGGTGACCGTAGCTTTGGTGGGGATGTTGCAGCTGATGCGTGAAGGATGGTAGGACTGTCATTGATGCCCTAACCAGTCCATGACCACATTGTGAAGGTTGTTCAAATTGTTGTCCTGCAATGCAGCAAACATCAACATGATATGATAGGATGTGACAACATTGTGATGAATGTTGTAGCATGATGATGGGTATAGTGATGAAGTGTATCACAACACAATAGTGAGGGGTAGCAGTATGATATGTTGCAGCAACATGATAGATGCAATCACAATTTCATAGTGCTGCAATAGTATAGCACATTGGGACAACAATATGGTACTTGTTGCAGCAAGTACACAAATCAACTATGATGCAGCAAGCACACGGGTGACAGCATGGTGTAGCAATGGCACTAGGTAAAACTGTGCTAAACACTGGGACAACAGTGATAGCATGGTGCAGCAGTGGCACAAAGTACCATAGTGCCAAACATTGGGACAACTGTGCAACATAAGGTGCAACAGTATGATGTGTACAACATGTCATAAGGTCCACCATTGTGATGATGGGTGCAACATGGTGCAACACGGTGAGGTGCAACATGATGATGAGATGCAGAACAATGATAGGTGAAGAAGTCACCTTGGAGAATCAATTGAAGCATCATGTCTTCAACTGATCTCACATATCATCTTCTTAGAGATAATCTATGGTCTTATTTAGATAAGTCAAAATGTTGGTTTCTGTTGTAAATTTACTATCTCTCTCTCTCTCTCTATACTAAACTATTGAAGAACATATAAAAAGAATTGATCAAGGGTTTCCCCACATTGGGGTTCGTCCCTGGCTAGTGCCACATCTTGTGTCCTCTTGTCTTGACTTGTCTTCTACGATTTATGTTTATGTTCTATTTGCAGTTTACTTTAATGCTGATGTAATTGCTAATCTGGAAAAGATATTGAGCTAACTGTGAAAATTGAAATAATTTTCTCTAGCATAGAACATACCTAAAATTAACATGGTATCAGAGCTGAGGTGAAGACAAAGCCCAAGCAAGAGTGAAAAAGCAATCACCGAAGACAGTTGGGAAAGGACAAAAGGATCAATGGATTCCTCATCCCTCTTCTAATTCATTGAGGGTGAAATTGAAGCAGAGAATATTATCAGAATGGTGCAACGAAAGTTTCCGATGGCCTACAGATCACTTCAATGGGAAGTCCGGATCTAAGGGTCGAAAGAAAGGCAGATGCCTTGTTTGTAATAAGTTCGGCCATTATGCGAAGGAGTGTCCAAGGTAGGGACACATCACTTGATGATGATAACAATCATTCCATGGACATCTTCAATGATCGAAGGAATGCAAGTCATCAAAGAAAGACCCGACTCTTCAAAGAAGCAAAGAACCCCAGGTATGAAGAATCAAATGTTGTTTCTAATAAGATAAAGAAGCGTTATCTTATGTTGGCCCTCTCCTTTAGACTCTTTGGGAATTTGGCTTATTGATTGTAGTGCTTTAAGGCACTTCATCGGATAGAAGGGTGTTCTCTCTAATTTGGTGGAGATGGAAACAATCGTGGGATTATACTTGGAGTTGATGCCACCTATCCTGGAAAGGGTGTAGGAAATATTACCGCTCAATTGAAGGAGGGTAACTCGATTCATTTACAGAATCTCTTTTATGTACCTGATCACAAGAAGAACCTGGTGTCCATTTCGGTAATGGAAGTCAAAGGTTATAGGGTGGCATTCATCGATGGAAAGGTACGTGCTTGAAAATGAAAATTTCAAAGATTCTTTTACTCATGGGTTCAGGGTTGGCAATTTGTATCAAGTTGCAGGATGGTCCATTGGGGATCATGTCAATTGACATATCTCATCTATAGCACCGGAGGTCTACTTATTATAGGACTCTACACGATGTGAGTGAGATGGTGACTGGGATGCCTGAATTCAAGAAGAGTATGAAGGTACATGTCTGAGATGTACCGAAGGAAAAATCTTACAAGGGGACCATTCCCCTCATGTAGCAGGTCCACAGGTTTGGAACAACCCGAGGGGTTTGAGATTCATGATCAGGAATCTCATGTATGTAAGTGGAAGAAATCCCTCTATGGCTTGAAGCACAATACCTTGAGCATAGTATGAGAGGATTGTTAGATGTTTGATGAAGCTGAGATTCACTAGGAGTGAAGCTAATCCAAACCATTGCTTGAAAGTTGTGGATGATAGACCTTCTGAGGACAACCTTTTTCTAGCAGGTGCATAACCTCTCATTTGCAGAAGTAAGAGGGAATTGGATTGCGGATGTGGAAAGGTAAACTACAAGCCTGCGACTACCTGGAGGATCTTAACTTTTAGAAGTTATATGGTAGTGATACTAGAGCAGATTTGGGAAATGCCTTTGAGTTTCATAAACTCATATGCATTGATGTTCTTAGAGAAATTCCATCCGGATATATGTTCTGTAGTTAGCTTGGTGAGCTCATATATGGTTGAGCCACAGTTGATTGGTGCCAAGAATCTTCTCAAATATATTTAGGGCAAAATCTCTCATGGATTGAGATACACTGCCAGAAATATAAAGTTGGATGATTATTCTGATCTTGATTAGGCAGGCAGTGTGCAAGAGCACTTCTGAGTGCTGGTTCTCTTTGGGTTCTGCTCGATATCCTGGACGAATAGGAAGCAGAAGTCAGTTGCTATAAGCACCATCGAGATAGAATACATAGCTACGAGTATGATCTCATATGAAGCTGCCTGGTTGTGGAAGCTCTTTAGTGAGTTGTTTGTACACATGATGGATACCACTGTGATCTTCTGTGTCAACCGGGGGGGATTCGATTGTTGAGGAATCTCGTATTCTATAATTGCTCCAGCATATAGACATCACATACTATCTTATCTAGGATATGGTACATCGATGAGTGAGGAGGCTCCATCGCATTGAGACTGATGTACAGGTTGCAGACATTCTGTCAAAGCTCCGGGGAAAGGTCAAATTTGTGACTTTCTCGAACGACTTGGAGTTGTTGAGAGACCTTATAACGATCCTACACGTTGCATGCATTGAGCTCTGGGAGATCTGGGGAGCTTGGGGTACTACTGGAGCAACACACGACCATAGGGCGACTCACCCTCTCCTAATGGTGCGCTGTGTACAGGGTGAATGGCTTAGCCTTCCCCTGTGATACCACAAGGCGACTTAGGGACAGGATGATTAGTTCTCCTATCGAGGCATACTACCCATGCAGTATGGGACTCATGGGAAGTACCTCTCATTTGATTAATGAGCAGGGAAATGGGGTTAGGGACCATAATAGTACTATCGATGGACAAATCGTTGTATCTACCATACTCCCAATGCTAGGATGACCTCCATTGATCTGGGATCAATGAAACTGAATTGGGATCAATATAAGTGGTTTGAAACACTCTCTTGTGATATTGATCTAGGATCAATAAAATTGACTTCGGGTCAGTAGAAAATGGTATGAGACATTCTCAATCAATTCTTCTTATTCATGGTTCAATAGAGCAAAGCTCAGCACATCAGAGCAGAGAGAAGAGCTCAGCAGAGCAGAGTATAGCAGAGAGAAGAGCTCAACAGAGCAGAGTAGAGCAGAGAAGAGAAGTGCAAGGCACTGATGGTAGAGATAATACAGTCAGACATATGGATCAGGGGATGAAGTTCTCCCTAGTTGAGGAGTGTTAAAATGGGAAACTAGGGCCAAACTCCATATGGGTCATCTTATTAATGGCATCTGATATTTTTCTTGGATCCCTCTCATCGAGAGGTGTAGGATTGATCTAAAGATCATCCGATTTCGATAAATATTCATGGAGATATGAATATATTTGTGTTATGAAACAATTTGTCAAGGTCGGCCAACAATGAAATAAACCCCACATGTGCTTAACATTTTAGTATAAATAGAGGTGCCTTGAAAGTCATTTGGACACACTCACTTGGGATCTCTTCCTCTCTACTTGTCTTTGGGTTTTGGTCGGAGGAGAGATCTTAAGGGACAATGCTGCCCTAATGGAGAAAGGTTCTACGCTATCATAGGAGATGCCCTAGAAGGCTCTACGCCGTCATGGAGGACATCTCAGCCATAAGGAAGCCCTAACACTCTCCTATGGAGAAGTATGTAGTCAAGAAGGGCAACAACGTAACCCGTCTAACACAGCCATGGTAGAAGCCTAAGTACCCTACGTGGGGGAGAAAGAGTCCACCTACAGTAGCCCTAATCCCTAGTCACAACAAGAAAGGGGGATTCTAAGATAGCGTGAAGGAGGTTGAGTTCATCAGTGGAGGCCGCGTTAACTGTTGGAACTGTAGTGACATTTTGGTGTTGGTCGAGAGACTGCCATGGATGTCGCAGGCTGTCTTGAGGTTCGAAGGCATAGTTTTATGGGGCTATAACCCTTGGAAAGGGCTACCGCAACAAGGGATAGGCTTGCTGTAGCAAGCCACGATCCCTATAACACCTACATGTCTACGTTAGGAGGGCGCAAGGTCTGCTGGGGTATGAGAAGCCAACGTGGGATGTAGGAGTGCTAAAGGAGGGTGACCGTAGCCTTAGTGGGGATGTTGCAGCTGATGCGTGAAGGCTGGTAGGACTATCATTGATGCCCTAACCAGTCCATGACCACATTGTGAAGGTTGTCCAAATTGCTATCCAGAAATGCAGCAAACAACAACATGATATGATATGATGTGACAACATTGTGTTGAATATTGTAGCATGATGATGGGTATAGTGATGAAGTGTATCACAACACAATAGTGAAGTGCAACAATATGATATGTTGCAACAACATGATGGATGCAACTGCAAGTTCATAGTACTGCAATAGTATAGCACATTGGGACAACAATATGGTTCTTGGTGCAGCAAGTACACAAAGAAACTATGATGCAACAAGCACATGGGTGACAACATGGTGCAATAGTGGAACTAGGTACAACTGTGCTAAACACTGGGACAACAATGATAGCATGGTGCAACAGTGGCACAAAGTACAACAATGCCAAACACTGGGACAACAGTGCAACATAAGGTGCAACAATATGATGTGTACAACATGGTCATAAGGTCCACCATTGTGATGATGGGTGCAACATGGTGTAGCACAGTGAGGTGCAACATGATGACGAGATGTAGCACAATGATAGATGAAGGAGTCACCTTGGAGAAACAGTTGAAGCAAAATGTCTTCAACTAATCTCATGTATCATCATCTTAGAGATAATCTATGTTCTTATCTAGATAAGTCAAAATTTTGACTTTTGTTGTAAATGTACTATCCCTCTCTCTCTCTGCTAAACTATTGAAGAACATATAAGAAGAATTGATCAAGGGTTTTCCCACATTGGGGTTTGTCCCTGGCTAGCACCACATCTTATGTCCTCTTGTCTTGACTTGTCTTCTGTGATTTATGTTTATGTTCTATCTGCAACTTACTTTAATGTTGATGTGATTGCTAATCTGGAAATGATATTGAGCTAATTGTGAAAATTGAAATAAATTGTTCTAGCATAGAACATACCTAAAATTAACATGGATTGAATCAGATTCGATTTATTATTGGAATCCATTAATGCCACAACATTTTGATATTAGAGAAGTGTCAGTGTCAGAAATATGGAATGTGAGCATAATGCAGGATTCCCAAAGAAACCACATGAAGGGAATATTAAGAGTGGCAGCATCAGAATGACATAAAATCTGGTGACATGTATGTATCGAACCAAACTCAGAGATCATTCTCGTATAATCACGGTGACATGGTGCAAAATTTTGATGGGTCTAGTGCTTAGCGTGAATTTCGATGATTGGTCATGTTAGAGCATTTGCAAAGAGGATATGAAGCCTTGGTTATTTTCTAAGAAGGGGTTCTAGAGTTTTGAAGCAGGTAGCAACAAAATTGATGTGTTTTGAGACCTATCATTTGTAAAGTATGGATCCATTTTAGAGTTATTAAAGGGTTATTTTTAACCGCGGTTTCGAACTTTGATATGGCTCTTCTGCTTGTTGAAATGTACAAAGAACATACATCACTTATAAGTCTTGTTTAGCAACCATTTTGGCTAAAAGAGAAGCATAAACTTATTTGTTGGCAAAAGAATATGGTGTGATTACTGGGATCACGATAACAATCATGGTATTTAAGGGGGTAGGTCTTCAGTTGAAGGTTGATTAGAGTCAAAATGATGGAAATCTTGTTCATAATGGTTTTAATTTACCTCGGTGTGTGGTAGTGCCAAGAGTATTCTTGTTGCAGATAGGGTGGTTCTCATTTTTATGCAACAAGAAACATTTCTAATATCAGAGTGTTTGATCCCCAAACCAACGAATGGACCTTGGTTGAAAGTCTATGAAGGCTCAAATGAGGTTGCTTTGCCCATAGCCCTGAAAGAAGGTTGTGTGCCATAAGTGACAGTTCAAGCTTTGACATAAGACATTCAGGGTATATTGATGGGTGCGTATGGTTGCTTCTCACAAACTCACAATTACCCATAAAGACTCTTAATATGTCAACTATGATGCATGATGAAGATGGTAATGCTTAACAATTTGGCTCAACAATTAGGGGAACAAGCAAATGAGCATATTGCACAATCTTTACTCAACAACTCACGGAAGCCCATAATTTCAAACAATAATCTTTATCTCTCTAAGGTCACAACATATTTGAGAACTTGATGATTTCTCTGTTATCATATTGTAAACAATATTTTGTAATATCCTTGAAATGTAAACAATAATGTAAATTTTGAAACGAGAACTATAAACTCAAAACGGGAACTCTGGCCAAAAAACCCCATAAAAACATCAAAAACAATGCTAAAAACGAAAAGTGTTGATGCTGGAAGAACACCTTTTTTTTTTTCTAGGGTAAGTTTTCAACATGTTTTAAAAATAGTAGTGAAAACCAATTTTTTGTGCAAAAATTGTCCAAAAAACACCCTCAAAATGAGAAGTGTTGATGTTCGAATAACATTTTTTTTTCAATGGTGAAT
>APFE030702323.1:105572-132844 GCA_000404065.3 Pinus taeda
AAAAAAAAACCTTGAAAATTCTTAAAGTAATCATGATTTAAAAAAAAATTGGACATAATAAATTTAAAAGTGTGAACAATAAGCCCTCTAAAAAAAATGTATATTGCATCAACACATTTCAAAATCAGGATGAAAATCACCAACATTTAAAAACAAATATTTATATTTGATAGATAAGAAAATTTAAAATGTCAAAAATATGCTTCAAACAACAAGAAGTGTATTATGCATCACCACTTTTCAATACCGGGTCACTTCTTTGTGACCTCTACGAAACGGTTAATCATATCGGTTATTTAAAGTGCAAAAAACTATGCTTTAAAAAAATATGTGTGTTCTGCATCGCCCCTTTTCAAAATCGGGTCATTTTTTTGCTATCTCTACGAAATGGGTAACAATATCAATTCTCGTTTCAAAATTCACATTGTTAAATATTGAAAGTCACATAAAAGTCGATTATAATAAAAGAAGTCAAATAGGTCCTAGGGAATTTGAAGAGTTGTGGGTCATTGAAAGGTCATGAGGAAGGTGAAAAGTCACTTTCCCATTTCTATAAATGTACCCTCATGCATCCAAATGGGGGACATTTAGCACTTGAGCAAGGCTAGGAATTAGATAGATGTTTTGTGCTTAGGGAGCTAGAAGCACTTTCCTCTGGGCAGATAGGAGGGTGAAATGTGGTGAGGTTAAGGTTTTGTCTTGAAGATGGTTTGAGTAGCTTACATTCCACTATTGGATTTTGATGTGCCCACTGGATATGTACCTGAGTTTGCAACATGATTAATAAGAATTCCTTCACTTTTGGCATTGATTCCTATGAACCTTCATGGTGGTTGTAATGTCTATCCAATATTTCCATTGTGCATGCATCTATGCTTACATGTTGTGTATATGTTAACGAACTAATTCGTTTCTTATGGCTTGCATGTCTTCTTTGAATCTTTGCTTTCTTATTCCACACTACGTCAATAAACTATTTGTTGATGACGCTAGACCCACTAACATGTCAAGGGGATCTCCCCGTTAAGAAGTCCTAACTAGACCTCAGACCGTTTGGAGTAGGATTCCTAACAGTGGGTAGTAAAGTAGTTCCTTGACTGTAGTAGCGCACAAAGGTAAGTGTGATAACTTTTTCGGAAGAAAGTGTGTGATCTTGCAGCGAGTCAAGTGAGATGCATGGGGGGTTCTAACACATAGAGAGGGAAAGGAAGTGTGTCCCTTAGAAGCCGGTAATAGTACACAGTTTGAAAGGAACATACAAGCGAAATGACATCACAAGCTAGAAGTGGAATAGTCCACAATCCAAAGTGATGGGTCAATCTAGCAACATGCCTTCAACAAGATTCATACAATTGCATAAAAAATAGTTCATACACAAATGCGTAAGTTAAATAACATACATTGCTAAAAAAACCAGAATAATCCAACTACAATAACAACATATGCATGAAAACGTATTGGCTCGGTTATATTATTAAGTGAAAGTTCCATCCATACATACACCATTGACAACTACTAGCCCCAATAGTGGAACATTACAATCAACACCACCTGCTCCTCTAAAGAACTGTACTTGCTATGTGCTGTGGAGAAGCCAAGGCTCGTCACAATGCTTTCCAAGCTTTCTCTAAGTAATTCCTAGCCAAAAGCTTGGCTCTCTAAAGCCTGTACTATGAGTTGTGGTTCTATATATAACAAAGGGAGGGGTGACCCTTGACATTCCCCTTTGACTCTTTGACTGCCTTCATGACTCTTCACATTACATAGTGACTGTTCACATTCCACTAATGACACTTGGAATTTCACTTACAATATATTTACAAATAATAATACAAGACAAACACCATCACTCAGAAGCTTAGGGAAATACCAACTCGGCAACATCCCCTTGATGGTCTATGACGACAAATTGATACCAAGCTTGGTACCATGCTATTGTGTCCTCATACTATTTGGTGATGTCTTTCTGGGAACAGACTCTTGCCTCCATGGCTTCCAGGTATATAGTTCTGGAACCTTTGTCCAACTCGTCTTGAAGCATGTGCAACATTGTCTTAAGTGTGATTGGACCACTGATGTACTTCTGCATTTTTTCTGTGCTCAATTGCAAGTCATCGCTAGTGGCCTCTCGCATCAACTGCTCCATGTACATGTCGATCTCCAACAAGACTTGGTTCTTCTTCATGGCTTGAGTGAGGGATCCAATTGAATGGATCATATGTGTCCTCACTATGACATCCAGACTCTTGAACAATTGTGCATAGGAAGCCTCAATGTTAGTGATGAGCGGAGGGAGCTGCTCATAGTTCTAGATCAACATCTGAATTCGTGCTTTGTCTAGCTCTGACTACAGCTTCATTATCTTCTTCAAGTAAAGCGGGGCTCCCTTGTACCTCATTGTCCATTCTTATACATGCGTAATAGCAGTGTGGATGTCTTTGAGAGTTTGGGCAATCTTCATTCACTGCTATTAAAAACCATATAGATGGACAATTGCCTTGTGCACGGCGGAAATTTTGTCATACAGTTTCTGCATGGTGGTCTCAAGAGTCAATACTTCAACAAGTATCGATTTTCTCATCTCTGCCATAGCAGATCCTGTAGATTGTTCTGTCCTCTGCCTGGCCTCCTACAAGTCCCTTGCCATCCGATCATTCTCTGCTAACAAGAACTAGACAATTGAACTCGTGGCTTCTGCATAAGCCTTAGAATCATCGACCATGGAAGTTGGATGTCCTCTAACATCTAACACAATCACCCTTTCCTCTATATGTGTAGCATATGCGTGATCATCCGAGATCTGATTTGTTCACGCCTGTACAATCCTTTATTCTGACTCATCTATTTAGAAATTACACACATCCATCACCAGATCATACTCAAGGAGAACAACTTATCCTTGCTTGCTTGGGACTGGTTCTGATTCTGGAGGTGGCGGAGACTGAGGGGTGACCTCAGATGTCCTTGACATAAGGTTAGTATCTTGGCCACTAACTCTTGTTCCAACTCCATGACTATTGCTTCAACCATCTGCTCAATCTGCTAAGAAAGTTCCCAAACCTGTACATGCTCACTCTCTTCTTCATCTGTTGGCTGCTCTGACTCCTCAACCTGTATAGACGCAATTTGCTTTGCCATTGTGCCTTGCCTTTCATCATGTTCCTGTTTCTTCTTCTCTTCCCTTTCTCTTATTCTTAGCTCCTACTCTTCTTTAAGCTTCTGCTTTGTTTCTTGCAACTTCCTCTTTGCATCCTCCAACCTTTACTTCTCGACAATCTTCCTCTCGCCTTTCTCCTACACCGATTTTCTGCTCATTGATGTTGTTGTTGCTACTTCCTATGGTGTTGTTACTTGCAGAGCTTCTTTTCATTCTATAGACATGTTGACCAGCTCATTGAGCTTAGAGGAGTTGTAACAATACCTCCAAGGGTCTTCCTCTGGCCAATGACATGCCTCGTGGATCCATGGATAATACACCTTAGCACAATGGTTTTTGCATAATGCTGAAGAGCCAACATATCCGACCAGTTGAATGGCCTTCATTTTTCCGCTGATCCAACAAAACCACCCAATTCCGGGGAAAGGTCTTCGTGCTCTATTGACTGTACAAGCAACATGAAAAGATGATCAAGAGTTGGTAGGACTTTCTGAGTGACTTAGTCTTGTAGACCTAATTAGGTGTCGACCTAAACTTCAATGGCTCTTTTACCCAATGCTTCATGATGTCTTTAGTGTTCACATTGTTGTTGGGGGTCTAGAAGAGTGCATCCATGCAGTTCATCAACTGCCATAAGTGATACATCTAATGATAGTTTTTTGTCCTAACGGTAGCAAGTTGTGTTCCATTGGCACTACTCAATGTCATTGTCTCGGGATCGGTATGTGAGACAATCCAGTGAATGATGTCCGCACATGGGAATGTGGGTTACCTACATGCAACCTTGTACAAGCCTGACTTGTGGATGTTGACATAAACCTATCGATCTTTCAGATCTTCCTTGAAGCTGCCTGCAAATATATCCTTGATTTCCTACCATGTTATCTTCATGTTCTTCTCCATGAATAATTGTGTGTCTGCATAGACTGGAAAGTTCGTTGACACTTGTTCAACTACATCTCCTGTACTGCTCTTGACAATATTCTTTGATCCAACTCTCTTTGAAGCCATGTTACCTGTACTATTGAAAATATGGTCAACAACTATTGTACCTGGAGACAGAGAGGACACTCATGGCATGCAAATGTTAGCCTGAAATCAAAAAGCACTTCAAGGACCGATCATGCAACAAACTGGGAAACCGCTGGGCAATATTACACAAATATGGCTCTCAGAGGTGAGGGAATGTTAGTTGGATCTTTGTATTGTGCAATCCAGCTACTAGTGAGAGGTGATGATGACTGGAACCACGCGATGCGAGTTCTAGTGTGGCTTGATGATGACTAGAACCACACAATGTGCAATTCAATTTGGTTTTGATGTTGGTTGGGACTGCACTTTGCACAATTCTAGAGGGCAAGACTTTGGGACTGGCTCCTGGAACTGTGCGGTGCACAGTTGGATCCAATCACTAGCAGCCTCTGCACAATTCCCGGAACCAAGGCAGAGCGTTGAGATCCAAAAATGCACAGTGCATATCAAGAAGAGCTAGATCTGGGCATAGGAAGCCCAAATCCGCCAAAGGGCAATGCGAAAATGAGAAGATATGAATGTGTGAGCTATGGTGGGTGTAGACTTGAGTGAATGGTGATGCATGTACTAAAAACAAATGTAGGAATCAGTCAAATAGAAGAACAACAAAGCTCATGGAGTGAGTTGTTGCAACAACGACCATTGGTGCAACAACTGTGTTATGCTTGTGACACTTAGGAAAGGAAATGCATAAATTAAAACAACACTTATACAAGCTAAATCAAATCAAAATGCCAGCGGTCGTTCAATAAAACAGGAAAAACAACACTCTCATAAGGCAAGGAAACAAAAGCGATAGAAAAAGCAGCAAAAAACAAGAAAATCAAGACTTACCCGGAAAAGTTGCACCCACTGTGCCAAAGGTTCCTAGATGCCTTAGGAATGCCAGAGCTCTAAGATAAAATGTGAAAATGAGCTTTGGCAGTTCCCATTAAATAGATTTGATCAATTTAGGGTTTATGATGCGAAGGCCAAAAATCTAGGAAAAAGCGACACATGGCGACATTTTATAAAGATAACTCAAGTGTAACTTTGATTGCTAAAAATAGATCCCTATTTTTAGGTATGTTTTTATCTTTTTCCTTTTTTTTTTCGGGAAAGGCTGTCATGCATGCATGGAGAAATTGTGCAGTTCTTTGGATAATTGGGCAACTCACTAGCACATGCATCAAACTTCACGTGAGTAGGTCCATCCACTGTTTAGCTTAGGATTAGGAGTAGTGTTTGCTTTCTTTTTTTCTTTTCTTTCATGTTTTCTTTGCTTACTTGTTTTGCTTCCATTTTTTACTTCTGCCCTTTGCTTGCTTTGTTTGTTTGTTTTGCACCCGTAGGTTTAGCTTCCCATGAAACCTTGTTTGGCTCTTGAGACAAGCAAGGTGAAGTACAAGAGGACTTGTACAACTATCAACATTTGGTTATCTATGATCCTCTCACTTTATGAAGAGTTTGTGTTCTTCAGTCAATGATACCCTGATCGAAAATATGTTCTGTTGAGAGTGATTCTTGGCGAAAACACAATGCTTACGCTTTTAACTAGCACTGCCTACTCTAATCGGTTTTTCTATATTTTGTTAACCCTTGTCAACTCAATCAAGTAGAGTATGGTGAGGAGGAAGACCTTAACAAGTATGTCATAGGTATATATAACATACTTCTTTGAAAGGACAACCTCTTCTACTCTCAATAAGTCAGGATCCCTCTTTCACCTTATGAAAATAA
Organism: Pinus taeda; assembly: GCA_000404065.3. Lineage (NCBI taxonomy): Eukaryota > Viridiplantae > Streptophyta > Pinopsida > Pinales > Pinaceae > Pinus > Pinus taeda. The sequence goes on from APFE030702323.1 coordinate 111,481, forward strand.
ATAAGTGCCTATGCACACTTCTCTGGGAAAAAAAAAAAAAACTAAGATAAGGGGAAAGAAGAAAAAGGCTTCCTACGTAGAGAGGTGAAGCAAGCAACTCTGTCATGGCACTGTCCAGGCTCGCTGGCAGTGGAGCGATGCTTGTGTTACTAAAGTGACTCCGTCGGGGTACTGTCCAAGCCTCCTGGCAGCGGAGCAACACCAGAGATGAAACTAAAACTATGCCAGTCTATATTACTTGTGCATCAATATACCCCTCATCCCTAATCGAAACAACTTAGTTGACTTGGCTTGGTATGCGTGTTGAGCGATAAAGAGAATGACCGGGACTATATCTTTAACTCAAACTGTGAGGAAGCCATGACGATCAAAGAATCAAATAATAATTCTAGAGGAGTTAGACTTGCTTTACACGAGACAAGCTCCATACAAAGAGCTGGAGTTCTACCAGTGTGTCGCCAATGTTTTAATGGCTACAACCACCCTCCAAAATTTTCCCTTTGCTTCATTTTGGAGCCTCCCTCTTAAAACTTAGCAGCTTGTTTTGCATTGCTCAGGTACTTGTGTTTTCGTTTGAATTTATCTTTTGCTTTACAACTTGTGCTGCTTACTTGCTTTGTTGTCTAGCTACTAGCTTACCCCCATGACTTGGTTGCATCTGGTTCTTTCACTGCCTTCGGAAACTGCACAGTCCTAGAGGATAGCCAACCTTGCTCTCAGGAATTGCACAGTGCAACCCAACAATGAGCCTTTCTCTCACGAATTACGTAGATGAGCCTAGCTGACAGCTTGTCTTCAGATGGGAAATTTCAAAAAGCATGAGAGGCAGCTAGAGCCACTCAGCCCAAGAAATGCGGAGTAGCATTCCCTCATTTGTTTCCTGATGCATGTGAAGACAGGTTTCCCGGTTCCCTCCAAAGCTGCACAATCTCTCCATGCATACATGGCATCCCTTCCAAAAAAAGGAAAAAGAAAAAAGCTAAAAGCATTCATATTAAATAGGGATCTATTTTTAGCACTAGGAGTTACACTTGAGTTAATTTTAGAAAATGACCGCCACTTGTTGGTTTTTCCTAGATTTTTGGCATGCACGTCATAAACCCTGAATCGATCAAATTTATTTAATGGACACTGCCAGAGCTCATTTTCACATTTTATCTTGGAGCTCTAGCATTCCTGAAGCATCTAGGAACCTTCGGCACGATCGACACCACTTTTCTAGGTAAGTTTTTCTTTTCAAGTCTTTTGCTGCTTTTTCTGTCGCTTTTGTTTCCTTGGCTTGTGTGAGTGTTGTTTTGCATGTTTTATTGAATGACCACTAATGTTTTAGTTTGTTTTAACTAGGAGAAGTGATGTTTCAAGTTTTTCATTGCCTTTCTTAAGCTTCGAATGTATAACCCAGTTTCTACATTAACGGTTGTCATTGCGGTGAATCTCCCCACTAGCTTCTTTGTTCATTCATTTGACTAATTTCTCCACTTGCTTTGATTGCATGCATGACCATTCACTTATATCTCCACCATCCTTCTCTCATGCATTCAGATATATTCATAAACTGTGAGAGCAGTACTAGAGATGTGGCTGAACACGTGCCAATGAACTTGCCTATCTATGCAGACATGCAACTGTTCATAGAGAAGGACATGAAGATTGCATCACAAGAAACAAAGGACACATTTGTAGGCAGTTTCAAGGAAGATATGAAAGATCGACAAATCTATGTCAACATTCACAAGTGAGGCTTGTACAGGGTTGCATGCAGGTACCTCGCCTTCCTGTGTGCGGATATCATTCACTGGATTGTCTCACATATCGATCCCAAGACGATGACACTGAGAAGTACCAGTGGAACACAACTTTCCACCTTCAGGACAAAAAACTACCGTCATATGTGTCACTTGCCGCAGTTGGTGAACCACATGGATGCACTTTTCTTCACTCCCAATAGCAATGTAAACATTAGAGACGTCATGAAGTGTTGGGCAAAAGAGCCATCGAATTTTAGATCGACACCCAACTAGGTCTACAAGACGAAGTCACTCATGAAGGCTTACCAACTCTTGGTCATCTTTTCATGCTACTTGTATGATCAAGAGAGCACGAAGACCTTCTTGCTTTGTTGGGTGTTTATGTTGGATCAGTTGGAAAATGAAGGAAGGCCATTCAACTAGTCAAACATGTTGGCTCTTCAGTTGAAAGTGCATGTGTCTAATGCCTAAAGTCCACCTAAGGATGAGCAAGCAAGATTCTTTATGTCTGCGTACCTTCTTGATGCAATCTATGCCCAACAGTAGTTCTCTGGCATGAGTGTGTCATGGACACCATTAGAGGATGTTGTGAACATCTCTTGCAAGTTTCTCTCTTAGTGAATCTACCTAAGAGCCATGACAAGGTTGTTTTACCGCTTCATCACCCCGTTGTACAGGATGATATTAGAAAAGGATCCACCTTGCATTTCCCAAGAAGAAATGTAGGAATTGCTTAACATTGCAAATTGGTATGCCTCACCCAGTGGCACCTTCATCAGAATGTTTGGTGCAGAGAAGTCTCTGCATGTGCTACCAAGGTTTTCCATGGATAAGTTAGTCATGCAAGAGGTTTCATATTGCATCTCCACAGGGTTATCAACAGGACTGCACAGGAGGAAGAAAGCACCATGGCCTACTCTTCCTTTGTGGATTGGGTTGTACGAGATCTGTACCTTGAAGGATGTGGATTCCGAGACTGAGGACTTGAAGAAGTTTAGGTTCGGCGCAAATAGTTTCAATCCATATGATCCCCACTGCATATGCAAGAAGCACTATGTGAAGGTGTATTACCCGTGGATCTTTGAGGCATGTCATGGCCAGAGGAAGATCTTTGGAGGGATTGCTACAACTACTCTAGGCTCAATGAACTGGTCAACATAGTTGTAGAATGGAAAACAACACCACAGGAAGCAACAACAACATCAACAGTGAGAAGGAAACCTACGCAAGACAAAGGCAAGAGGAAGATTTCCGAGAGCGCAAAGGCTGAGAAAAGCTACAAGTTTAGAGAATATCCTCTTGTTGAGAAAGTAGCTTTCGAGATAGAGGTGAAGAGGCGACAACGTGAAAAGAGGGTAGAATAGAGGAAGAGAGAGAAGCAAAGGTTGGAAGATGTAGAGAGGAAGTTGTAGGAAACAAAAAAGAAGCTAAAAGTAGAGAAAGAGCTCAGGAGGAGAGAAATGGAAGAAAAGGAGAAATAGGAACAAGAGGAAAGACAATGCACGCTGATAGAGAAAACTATGCCTATACAAGTTGAGACAACATAACAACCAATAGATGAAGAAGAGGGTGAGCAGGTGCAGGTTCGGGAATCTTCTCAGCAGTTTGAGCAGATGGTTGAGGCAACAAACATGGAGATGGAACAAGAGCCACAGGAGCAAGACACTGATCTCATGCCAAGAGCATCCGAGGTCACACCACATTCTCCGCCACCTCTAGAATCATAACCGGTCCTGAGCGAGAAAGGAGAGGTTATTATCCTTGATGATGATCCGGAGATGGATGTGTACATTATGTCATTTGACAGGTCACAACACAATATTGTATAGGCACATAGAAAGCAACTCCCAGACGATCACACATCACCTGCGCACATAGAGGAAAGGGTGATTGTATCAGATGTTAGAAGACTTCCAATTGCCATGCCCAAGGCTTCTAAGGCTTATGTATAAGCCATGAGTTTGATGGGAAAGGTATTTATAGTAGAGAATTATCAGATGGCGAAGGAATTGCAAGAGGCCAGGTAGAGAATAGAGAAATTCACAGGATCTGCTATGGTAGAAATGAAGAAAGAAATACTTATGGAGATATCAAATTTGGAGATGATCATGTGGATGCTATATAGAATATTTGTCACCGTGTAAAAATATGTTGTCTACATATATGGTTTTCAACAGAAATGCACGAAGACAACCCAAACTCTCAAAGACATCCATGCTTCCATTGCGCATGTACAATAATGGACAATGAGGTACAAGGGGGGGGCACATTAATTGCACAAGATGATGAAGTTGCAGGCAGAGCTAAACAAAGCACAAATTCAGATGTTGATTGAGAACTATGATAAACTTCCTCCGCTCATCATCGGCATTGAGGCTTCATATGCACAATTGTACAAGAGTCTGGATTTCAAAGTGAGGACACACAGTATCCCTTCCATCAGAACCCTCACTTAAGCCATGAGGAATAACCAGGTCATGTTGGAGGTCGACAGGTACATAGACTAGTTGATGCGTGAAACCACCAGTGACGACTTGTAGTTGAGTGCGAATAACATGCATAAGTACATCGGTGGTCTAGCCACACTCAGGACAATGCTGCACATGCTTCAAGATGACATGGAAAAAGGTTTCAAAACCATATACCCGGAATCCATGGATGCAAGAGTCCACTTTGATAAAGACATCGCCAAATAGTACGGGGATACGATAGCGCAGTACCAAGCTTGGTATCGGTTCGTCACCAAAGACCACCATGAGGAGGTTACTGAGTTGGTCTTTCCCCAAGACCTGAGTGATGTTGTTTGTCTTGTTAGGCTAACTCAAGCCTATTTTGTCCCACAAGGGTATATGTGGAAATTGTATTATTGTAAATATGTTGTAAGTGAAATTCTAAGTGTCAATAGTGGAATGTGAACAGTCACTATGTAATGTGAAGAGTCATGAGGGTAGTCCAAGAGTCAAAGGGGAATGTCAAGGGTCACCCCACTCTTTGCTATATATAGAACCTCATAACTCATAGTATAGGATTTTGGGAGCCAAGCTTTTGGCTAGGCATTTCTTAGAGAAGGCTTGGAGAGTATTGTGATGAGTTGTGGCTTCTCCACACCATAGAGAAAGAACATCTCTTTGGAGGACCAAGCGGTGTTGACTGTAATGTTCCACTATTGGGGCTATTGGCTATCAATGGTGTATGTATGGATGTAACTTTCACTTAATAATATAACTGAGAAAACAAATTTTCATGCATATGTTGTATATGATTATACAAATCTTGTTGAAGATGTATTGTTGTATTAACCCGTCACTTTAGATTGTGGACTATTCCACTTCCAGCCTATGATGTCATTCGGATTGTGTGTTCCTTTCAGGATGTGTACTGTTACAGGCTTCTAAGGGACACACTTGTTTTTCTCCTCTATGTGTTAGAACCCCCATGCATCTCACTTGACTCATTGCAAGGTCACACACTTGCTTTCAACAAAGTTATCATACTTACCTATGCACACTAATGTAGTCAAGGCACTACTATACTACTACTATACTACCCACTGCTAGGACTCCTACTCCAAACATTCTAATGTCTAGTTGGGACTTCTCGTGAGGGGGATCCTCTGACATGTTGGTGGGTCCAACACTGTCAACATTTATGGTGCTAGATAGAGGGCTAGATGACAAGATGATCCCTCAAATTCTGTTTTGAATCTCTGCACATAATTCATGACTTACATTACAACTTCAACTCTGAAATGTTTTTCTCATGCACGTGATTTCCAAGTTTTGGAGGACATCATTGATGACTTGTCACAAATTAAGTACGATGGTGAAGGTGAAGCAACCTTGCTAAGGCACGGAGTTGCCTTTGTAGGCTTCTGCCATAGGAATGAAGTCCCCTTGGATGACATTTCTTGTGTGTTGTTCGCTTACATGCTCCATGGGCATGCTGACCAATGGTGTCACATGTTTCTCATAACAACCATTCACTCTCATGATCACATGATTGATGAGTTAATCTGTGCTTTCTATCATTATGACCGTAAAGAAGTCAACAAAAAAAATCCTGAAATTACAAAAAGCACCTGATGAATCTCTTGTGCAATTTTGGGTGCACTTCTTGAATCTTTCTTTTCAAATCCTTGAAGATGAAATTGACTGGAAATTTTTCAAGGAATGGTTTCATTATCTTCTTCACATATCTGAAAATCCTCACGAGTTAGAATCATTCAAACCCATCCCAGCATAGCTCGGTGTCGGAGCTGCAAAATCTAAGACAAACAAGGTTGTTGTCACAAGTGACCCTCTATTTTCCCCTCATCAAACAACTCTAGTTCCATAGGGTGAGGTGGGAGATGTTGCAAACCCATTTGTTGAACCGTCACCTCCTCCCACCCCACCTGCTTTAGATTTCTGTGTAGATGTGGACTACAAGCCAGTTGGTTGTAACATTAACTCCTTTTCTGAACCTTTGTCTCGTTGTGTTGATCCTCTGGATTTTGGTGTCTTGTGTTCTTCCATTTCGGACTCTACATGTGATGTTCACGAGGATCAAGTTGTCGATGGATTTGGTGTTGAGAAGCCAACCTGCGGTGTCATTTTTGATGAGTATGTGTGGGAATTTGAAGAAGAACTTGCGGTGAAGGATGACCTCTTTTTGCCTGCACCTCGTCCACTCTATCCTAACATATTCTATGAAACTTCCATTTCTAATTTGTCTTGTGAAAATTCATTCTCGAATATTTCTATTTCTGATCATTAACAGCACACACAAGATTTTAGTTCTTCATTTGATTGCGGTGAGGCAAAATATTTCTTTCTGAATCCACTCAATCTTTCATCTTTCATTTCCAAAAATTTAGAGGGTGACAATTTCTGTTTCTAATCAAACCCTCTATATGATTCGTCAGATCATGGGGATGCCAATGTACATCTCGAATTTTCTAATTGCGGATGTCGTGATCTCTTTACTCCTTCATTCAATCACAATTCTGATTCACTTGCTGTTGATCTTTCAAAGCCACCCGTCTTTGATGATCTACCTGTTGGCAAAGTGGAAACCTCTCAAGCTGTCGAGGCACTTCAACGCAAACTGATGGTTATGTTAGGTTCTCGTAGTCTTGAGGTCAATTCTACTCCCGATAAAAAATCTGTTGAAACACCCTAGGATCCTCATCACTCTCTTGCGCACATTGAAAATCAATCTGATCTATACGTCTTACATCCTACACCAGAATCTCATGATCCTATTGCTCATGCATTGGAGGAGTCATACATAGCAAGTCATGTTGCGAAACACAAGTTTTCTTCTTTCTGCATGTTTGCTTGTATGTCAAGGTCAAAAGAGTGTACATGATTTTTTGTCTATGCATAGTGTGTTGCCACACCATGGTACATCAAAAGAGTGTTAGTCTTGTGATTTTACTCTTTTCTTTTCTATGGACACACATTCAAACTTCGAATGTGTTGGTTCTCATTGTTCTATCTTTTTTGCTTGTTGGTTTGCCTGAACATCTTTCTTGTCAACCATGCCTTCATTCACATGGGCTACCCAATGCGCCGGTGGCTGCATTGGAAATATCACTTCATGCTAGTAGGCCCATCCATTGTTTAACATAGGAGTAGGAGTACTGTTTTCTTACTTGTTTTTCTTCCATTTTTTCTTTTGTTCTTTGCTTGCTTTGTTTGTTAGTTTTGCACCCATAGGTTTTTCTTCCCATGAAACCGTGTTTGGCTCTTGAGACAAGTAGGGTGAAGTACAAGAGGACTTGTACAACTATCAACATTTGGTTATCTGTGATCCCCTCTCTTTATGAAGAGATTGCATTCTTCAGTCAATGATACCTTGATGGAAAATAAGTTCTGTTCAGAGTGAGTTTTGGTGAAAACACAATGCTTGTGCTTTTAACTAGTATAGCCTACTCTAATTGGTTTTTCTATATTTGGCTAACCCTTATCAACTCAATGAAGTAGAGTAAGGTGAGGGGGAAAACATTAACAAGTATGTCAAAGGTATATATAACATACTTCTCTGAAGGACAACCTCTTCTGCTCTCAATAAGTTGGGATCCCTCTTCCACCTTATGAAAATAAATAAGTGCCTATGCACAGTTCTTTGGACAAAAAACAAAACAAAAAACAAAAAACAAAAAAAAAAGGTTTCCTACGTAGAGAGGTGAAGCAAGAAAATCCGCTGGGGTACTATCCTGGCTCGCTGGTAACAAAGTGATGGTTGTGCTCCTAAAGTGACTCCGCGGGGGTACTGTCGTGGCTTGCTGGTAGCAAAGCAACACCAGAGATGAAACTAAAACTCTAACAGTCTATATTACTTGTGCATCAATATACCCCTCATCCCAAATCGAAACAACTCAGTTGACTTGGCTTGGTATGTGTGCTAACCGATCAAGAGAATGACATGGACTATATCTTCAACTCAAGTTAGTGAGGAAGCCATGACGATCAAAGAATCAAACAATGCTTCTAGAGGAGTTAGACTTTCTTTACACAAGACAAGGTCTATACAGAGAGATGGAGTTCTACCAATGTGTCACCAATGTTGTAGCAGCTACAACCACCCTCCAAATTTTTCCTTTGCTTCGTTTTGGAGCCTCCCTCCTAAAATCTTAGCAGCTTGTCTTGCACTACTCAGGTAGTTGTGTTTTCATTTGAATTTATCTTTCACTTTACAACTTGTGTCTCTTACTTGATTTGCTGTCTAACCACAAGCTGACCCCTATGACTTGATTGCATCCAATTCTTTCACTACCTTGGCAAGTTGCGGAGTGCTAGAGGGCAGCCAATCTTGCTATCAAGAATTGTGTAGTGCAGCCCAGAAGTGAGCCTTGCTCTCAAGAATTGCATAGATGAGCCTAGCGGTGAGCTTCAGCTCTAGAACTGCGCAGACCCAGTTGACAACTTGTCTTCAACTGGGAAAATGAAGAGAGTATGAGAGGAAACCAAAGCCACTCATCCCTGGAATTGTGCAGAAGCATTCCCTCAGCTGCTGCCTAATGCATGTGCTGATAGGTTGCTCGGTTTCCTCCAAAACTGTGCAATCTCTCCATGCATGCATGGAAGCCCTTCCCAAAATAGAAAAAAAGAAAAAAAAATCCCTAAAAATAGGGATATATTTTTAGCATTGGGAGTTACACTTGAGTTAATTTTAGAAAACAACTGCCACTTGTCGCTTTTCCCTATATTTTTAGCATCTACGTCATAAACTCTGAATCGATTAAATCTATTTAATGGACACCACTAGAGCTCATTTTCACATTTAATCTTGGAGCTCTGGAATTCCTGAAGCATCTAGCAACCTTTGGCATGATTGACACAACATTTTTGGGTAAGTTTTGTTTTTCAAGTCTTTTTCTGTCGCTTTTGTTTCCTTGACTTGTGTGAGTATTGTTTTGCATGTTTTATTGAACGAATACTGGCGTTTTAGTTTTTTTTTTTTAATTTTAGAAGTGTTTTTTCAATTTTTGAATTTCCTTTCTTAAACGTTGCATGCATAAACCCATTTTTTCACTAACGGTCACCGTTGCGACAACTCTCCCCATCAGCTGCATTGTTCGTCCGTTTGAGTTACTTCTTCACTTGCTTTGATTGCATGCATGACCATTCACTCATATCTACACCATCCTTCACTCATGCATTCAAATCTATTTGTTTTCAAGCTTCCCTGGGGCATATCTAGGTTGCCTTGGCTCAGATCTAGCTCTTCCTGACATGCATGGCTCATTTTTGGAACTCAAGGCTCTGCCTTGGCTCTAGGAATTGCGCAAATATTGTGAGTAACTGGCTCCAATTGTGCTCTATGCAGTTCCAGGAGTCAGTCATGAGTCTTGCCCACTAGGATTAAGCAATGCGCAGTCCCAGCCATCATGAAGCTAGATTGAACTACGCATTGTGAAGTTCCAGTCCACAACAAGCTACACTAGACTGCGCTTTACGCAGCTCCAATCATCAGTACCTCTCACTGGAAGCTCAGACTGTGAAATTCATAGATCCAAATGATATATCACACCTATGAGAGTCAGAACTGCGTAATCTTGCCCAACAATTGCCTAGTTTATTGCATGGTCGATTCTTGAAGTGCCTTGTGTTTTTAAGCTGACATTTTTTTTTCTTGTGAGTGTCCACTCTGTCTCTAGGTACATCATTTGTTGAGCAAATTCTCAACAGTATAGGTAGCATGGTTTCCAAGAGAGCTGGATCAAAGGATACTGTAGAGAGAAGCAATGGAGATGTGGTTGAACAGGTGCCAATGAACTTTCCTATCTATGAAAACATGTAGCTGTTCGTAGAGAAGGAAATGAAGATTACATGTCAAAAAATAAAGGACACATTTGCAAGCAGTTTCAAGGAAGATCTAGAAGATCGACAAGTCTATGTAAACATTCACAAGTCATGCTTGTACAGGGTTGCATGCATGTACCCCGCCTTCTCACGAACATATATAATTCATTGTATTGTCCCACATACCGATCCTGAGACGATGACACTGAGCAGCACCAGTGGATTACATCTTGCCACCTTCAGGACATAAGACTACCATCAGATGTATCACTTGCCGCAGCTGGTGAATCACATGGATGCACTATTATTCACTCCTGACAGCAATGTGAACACTAGAGACATCATGAAGCATTGGGTCAAAGAGCCATCTAAGTTCATATGAAGTCACTCAGGAAGGCTTACCAACTCTTGGTCATCTTTGCATGCTGCTTGTATGGTCAAGAGAGCACAAAGACCTTCCCGAAAAGTTGGGTGGTTATGTTGGATCAGTTTGCAAATGAAGGAAGGTCATTCAACTAGTCGAACATGTTGGCTATTTAGCTGAAAGTGCATGTGTCCAATGCCTAGAGTTTGCCTAAGGATGAGAAAGCAAGATTCTTTATGTCTGCATACCTTCTTGATGCAATATGTGCCCAACAATAGTTCCATCACATGGGTTGGACATGGACACCATCAGAGGATGATGTGAACATCTATTGCAAGTTTCTCTCTGAGTGCAACTACACAGGAGTCATGGCGAGGTTGTGTGACCACTACATCACCTCGCTATACATGATGATATTCAAACATAATCAACCTTACGTGTCCCAAGAAGCGATGCAGGCATTGCTTAACATTGCAGATTGGTATGCCTCCCCTAATGGCACCTTCATCAGTTTGTTTGGCGCAGAGAAGCCTTTGCATGTGCTACTAAGTTTTGACATAGATAAGTTGGTCATGCAAGAGGTTGCATATCACATCTCCAAATGGTCATTAGTAGGAATGAACAGGAGGAAGAAGGAACCATGGCCTACACTTCCTCTATGGATTGGGTTGTACGAGATATGTACCTTGAAAGATGTAGATGCCAAGGCCGAGGATTTGAAGAAGTTTGGGTTTGGCACCAAGAGTTTCAATCTGTATGATCCCCACTGCATATGCAAGAACCATTATGTGAAGGTGTATTACCATGGATCAACGGGGCATGTAATTGGCCAGAGGAAGATCCTTGGAGGTATTTCTACAACTCCTTTAGGCTCAATGAACTGGTCAGCATAGTTTTAGAATGGAAAGAAGCATTACAGGCAACAACACCATAAGAAGCAACAACAATAGAAGTAGTGAGAAGCAAACTGGTGTAAGACAAAGGCAATTAGAAGATTGCCAAGAGTGTAGAGGCTGAGAAAAGCTACAAGTTCATAGAAGATCCTCTTGTTGAGAAAGTAGCTTTGGAGATAGAGGTGACAACGTGAAAGGAGTGTAGAACAGAGGAAGAGAGAGAAGCAAAGGTTGGAAGATGCAGAGAGGAAGTTGCAGGAAAAAAGAAGAAGTTGAAAGCAAAGCAAGAGCTCATGAGGAGAGAAAGGGAATAAAATTAGAAACATGAATAGGAGGAAAGACAAGGTGCACTTACATAGAAAACTGTGCCTATATAGGTTGAGACAACAGAGCAGCCAACGTATGAAGAAGAGGGTGAACAAGTGCATGTTTGGGAATCTGCTCAGCAGGTTGAGCATATGATTGAGGTAATAGACATGGAGATGGAATAGGAGCCACAGGACCAAGACACTAATCTCATGCCAAGATCATCCAAGGCCGCACCACAGTCTCCACCACCTCCATAATCACAATTGGTCCCGAGTGAGAAAGGAGTGGTTGTTCTCCTTGATGATGATCTGGAGATGGATGTGTACAATCTTTCATTCAACAAGTCACAACACAATATTGTACAGGCACGTAGAAATCAAATCCTAGATGATCACACATCACCTGCGCACATAGAGGAAAGGGTGATTGTATCATATGTTAGAAGACATCTAGCTGCCATGCTCGATGCTTCTAAGGTTTATGCATAAGACACAAGTTCAACGATTAATTTATTGATAGCAGAGAATGGTCGGATGTCGAAGGACTTGCAAGAGGCTAGCCAGAGAACAAATAAGTCTATAGGATCCGTTATGGCAGAAATGAAGAAAGCAATACTTACGGAGATATCAACTTTGGAGACCACCATGTAAACAATGTATAGAAGATTTTTCACTGTACACAAAGTAGTTTTCCATCTATATGGTTTTTAGCAGTAGTGTGTGAAGACAACCCAAACTCTCAAAGACATCCAAGCTGTCATTGTGTGTGTATAAGAATGATCAATGAGGTACAAGGGGGGCCGCTTTACTTGTACAAGATGATGAATCCACATGCAGAGTTAGACAAATCACAAATTCAAATGTTGATACAAAACTATGACAAATCCCTCTTCTCATCACTAGCATTGAGGCTTCCTAAGCACAATTGTACAGGAGCCTGGATTTCAAAGTGAGGACACACAAGATCCCTTCCATCGAAACCCTCACTCAAGCCATGAGGAAGAACCAAGTCATACTGGAGGTTGACGGGTACATAGAGAAGTTGATGCGCGAAGCCACCAATGATGACTTGCAGTTGGGCGCAGATAACATGTAGAAGTACATTAGTGGTCCAACCACACTTCGGACAATGCTGCACATGCTTCACGATGATATGGACAGAGGTTTCAGAACCATATACTCAGAATCCATGGAGGCAAGATTCCGCTTCAATAAAGACATGACCAAATAGTACGGGGATATGATAGTGCAATACCAAGCTTGGTATTAGTTCATCACTGAAGACCACCATGAGGAGGCTATCGAGTTGGTCTTTCCCCAAGACCTCGAGTGATGTTTTTTGTCTTGTTAGGCTAACTCAAGCCTATTTTCTCCCACCTAGGTATATGTGGAAATTTTATATTATTGTAAATATGTTGTAAGTTAAATTCTAGGCATCACTAGTGGAATGTGAATAGTCACTATGTAATGTGAAGAGTCATGGGGGTAGTCCAAGAGTCAAAGGGGAATGTCAAGGGTCACCCCACCCTTTTCTATATATAGAACCTCATAACTCATAGTACATGCTTTTGGGAGCCAATTTTTTGGCTAGGCATTGCTTAGAAAATAATTGGAGAGTATTGTGATGAGCCTTGGCTTCTTCACAGCATAGAGCGTGTACATCTCTTTAGAGAAGCAGGCAGTGTTGACTGTAATGTTCCATTATTGGGGCTAATGGCTATCAATGGTGTATGTATGGATGGAACTTTCACTTAATAATATAACTTAGCCAACACGTTTTCATGCATATGTTGCTATTTTCTTTCGACTATTGAGGCTACGTTAGCAATGTATGTTATTTCACTTATGCATTCTTGTATGAACTATTTTGTATATGATTGTACGAATCTTGTTAAATACATGTTGTTGTATTAACCCGTCAGTTTGGATTGTGGACTATTTCACTTCCAGCCTGTGATGTCATTCAGTTTGTGTGTTCCTTTCAAGCTGCATACTATTACAGGCTTCTAATGGGCACACTTCTTTTTCCCCTTTGTGTGTTAGAACCCCCATACATCTCACTTGACATGTTGCAAGGTCACAAACTTGCTTCTAAAAAAGTTATAATACTTACCTTTGCGTGCTACCGCAGTCAAGGCACTATTGTACTACCACTGCTGGGACTCCTACTCCAAATGATCTGAGGTCTAGTTGGGAATTCTTACTGGGGAGATCCCCTGACATGTTGGCAGGTCCAACATAGTCAACAGTAAGATAAAATATTCCCACCTTTGTGCTTGTAGAATAAAATGGAGAAATTGATTTAAGAGTATCTTCCAAACCATGTGTTGGATGACCATGAAATTTGGAGAGAAGAATTAAGGTAAGATGCAAAAACCAACAAAATTTCAAGCAAAAGCAATTTATAATCTTTGGGAAATTAGGCATTGTTGGTACCATTTCATTGCCATCCTTTTCTTCTAGAAATCCATCATTTGTCTATCATTTTCTCCCATAAACCCCTCATAGTCCATTGAAATTGATTAATCAAAGCATTATAGTTGTTATTTTACATTAAATTTAATTTGTGAATTTTTATGTTAAAAATTAGAAATTTTCAACAAAATTATAGGATGTCATGACTTCCTGTAATTGGTATATGATGTGACATGTGGCATGGCAGGAAAATCAAAATAGAGGATAGGAATGTGATCTAGGATGTACATACATGGTGAAAGATCTATTCAATAGCGAATCTAAAGCTCCTGGATACATGGTCAATGCTGGTCAAACCCAACCTTTTTGGTCACAAAAGCAGCAAAAAGCCAGAGTTACCTAAACTAATTTCGTTTCGTTTTGGAAATTAGTTAAGATTAGAAAAAAACAAAAATCACCTTTTCTGTAAAAGCAAAAACATTTGCATGATAATGTATGCACATTCGATTATAGACTAGAAGGGAAAGATAGTGAAAAAAGGATAGGAGACAAGCAGATTAAAAGACCGCGTATTATATTTTCTAAAACATTGTTCTTGTGTATTATTTCCATAATGTTGCTCTTGCATGTAACTTGATTTCCAGAACTTAATTACAGGCATCGTTTTACCATTACAGTGTTTATGCGTTAACATTTTCATCACCTGAAGTTTCCTAAGTGTGCCATTGAAGCGTGGACGGGCCCTACGTGGAGATTGGTATACTTTTATTTTCATTTCCATTGCGTTTTCAAATCTGAATAGTGTTGAATAGCATTTGATGTTATTTTCTTGCCTGTGAGTTTATTGATTCCATTAGAAGTTCTTGCAAGTATTATTGTATGATTCATGGTGATAGCTTGAGAATTTGATTGCTAGATTATTGAACAATATCTTGTAAAATATTTGATTGACCATTAATTTCGAAGTATCTCTGTGGACTCTGTTTTCATGCATTTGAGTTTTAGTGTGTTTAAAAGAGTTTTTGGTTTTCATGAATGCTTAGTGTGTTAGCTGGAAAGAGCTTTTGTGAATGATATCCTTGTAAGAGGGTTGAAAACTCAGAATAATAACATGCTATTCCTTTAGAACAGTTAATTAAATTAGATGATTTGGGTGTTAAGGTGTGAAAGGAAACATATTTCAATCTCCTGTAAAACAGTGTTGTAGCCTGTCACAGTAGACACTTAGTTAGGTAGATGAGATCCTTTTAGGTCTATAGACTTTAGACACGTGCCTCTAAGTTTACCTACCTTGGTTGACATTAAATCTAGTCTAATATAGCACCCTAGATTAACACTACATTTTGGCACCGTTGCCGGGGAGGCGCAGTTAGATAAATAAATAAATAAAATAATATATATATATATATATATATAATATTATATATATATATATATATATAATATATTCTATTATATATATATATAATAATATATAATATTATATATATATATATATATATATATATATATATATATATATATATATAAAAAACAAAAACAAAACATAGATTTGATTTTAATTGTCATTTTAGAAGTCATGTTTTCTTATGCCTAGATCTAGAGATAATAAAGGTAGATTCATAAAAACCCCCCATCCAAAAACTAACCTACCACCAGGAGTAGACCCTTTAGGAAAACTTGAACACACAACACCAGCTGAGAAAGTCACCATACAAAAATTAGAGGATAAACACAAATCAGGGAAAAGACTTACACTTATTGAGAGACAAATCCTATCGGCACATGAATCATAGAAGAAACATCTCCTTGAATCCTCTACAAAAAGAGAAAGTAGAAAAATAACTCAACAATCTCTAGAACAACTTCTCTTTGGAACAAGTGACACTGAACAAACAATTAAATCACCAGAGGAATCTATCAAAATGGTTGAGGAAGGAGGAGGATCAGCAAGAAGACCCACTCCTGAACAACAACAAGATCAAAGAGAGGAGGAAGAGTCAACCTTTAAATTTCCTATTCAAGAACCAGAAGACAATCATGACGAGGAAATAAAAATGAAATACCTCCTTCTGTGTTACCGAACTTTTATAGCATGGCTTCAAAAGATCCAGATTCATTCTTGTTTGAGTTTGACATTGTATGTCGAACATATGGTTACACATATGATGCCCATAGGCTTAGACTCTTCCCAGCAACATTAAAAGCATCAGAACTAAGATGGTTCATGGGACTTGGTGAACATGCAATAACTGATTGGGATGGCATGAGAAGAATATTCCTAAAGAAATACCAACCTTATTGTAGATCGAAAGATTCTAAAGATGATATATTTAGGATGAATCAACAAGAGGATGAAAATCTAGAGGAGTACTTGGAACTATTTGCTTACAATCTACAAAAATCAAAACATCAATCCATGACTCTTGATCTCATTCGAACAATATTTTTGAAGGGCATTCGAGAGGAATACTTAGATGATCTTAATTTGATGGGCAAAGGTGATATTTCCACCTTACCTTTCGAAGAAATTGCTGATTTATGTGAAAAATATTCTAGGAGCAAAGCCAAAATTGGAAAAAGAGCCATATCATCCAAAGCCACAAAATCTGCTTCAACAAGTGTCACAAGAGCTGAAATAGGAAATTTGTTAGAAGAATTCAAAATAGATCTATTAAGTACCTTAAGAACTCAAATTGACACTCTCAAAGCCAAGAAAAGACAAGAAGAGGAAGATCAAATAATGGTTGTCTTTTGTCCAAAATGCCAGAAGAAACATGCCTTAAAAGACTGCCCATTAGAAAACATTCAAGTTTGTGCCTTTTGTACTGAAAATCATGATATATTTCATTGCTCTAAAGTCAATATTTTGTAGAATTGTAATGTGGCAGCTAACACAGATATGGAGAATGTGTATTTTATGGGTGCAAAGAGACCATGGCAACCAAGACCTCCACCTCAAGGTATGTTTCCAAACCAGAATTTGTAATTTCCTGCATAAGATCAGATGTATGTTCAGAATTCGTGGAATGTACACATGCCATGGCAGCACCAAAATTACCCACAACAACAATGGAGACCATCTCAACAATACTCTCAACAATATCAACCATATCAACCATATTCGCAGCCATATCAACAGTATCATCAGCCATATTCGCAATATCCTCAAACATATCAGCAATATCCTCAGCAGCAAGTTGTTTACCAACATCAACCCCAACCCACTCAACAAGCATTGCCTGCTCCTCCACCAATAAATTCACCACAATTACAACTTCCATCTAACCAACAACCTCCTAGACCTACTCAAATTCCTTCTAAACCTGTACCAAATCCAAATAACAGGGCAAAGAGACTAGCTTATAATGTAGATGAGGGACCATCATATCCCACATTACCTTTGCAAAATATCAATTTAAGGTTTAGTAAGGTACTTCAAAAAGAATTTCTAATAGATGATAAATAAGAAGAAAACAAAGAAAATGAAAATGAAACTCCAACTCAAAGGAAGCAAAATGATGACATCAAAAATAAACAAATGCAACCGTTTCATCCACCACATTTTCCAGACAGATTGGTCCAAATAAAACTTCCCATGTCTATACCACAGTTTGATGTTTTAGATGAGCTAAAGAATGTTTATTTAAAAATTCCACTACTACAAGCCATAAAAGACATTCCCATAGATACTAAATCCATCAAAGAACTGTGCCTCAAGAAGCCTACCAGGAAAAGAGTTGATCCACAAACTATTCATGTTATTGGACATTTAGCTGGCCTTATGACAAACAACATTTCAATGGAAAAGTATGTTGATCCTGATATTCCTAGAGTCACTACAATCATTAACAACATACATATTCCAAACACCTTAATTGACCTTGGGGCCGCAATAAATGTGATGACTCTTGAAACAATGAAAAGATTGCAGCTCACAAACTTGCAACACACAACAATTGTTCTAGAACTCGCTGATAGGTCTAAAGTGATTCCTGAAGGGATTTTGGAGGACATAATTTTTTCATTGGACTCTTGGGAGTATCCAGTGGACTTTTTAGTTCTTCAGCCAAAATCCAATTTAGGAGGACACCTTATCATCCTTGGTAGACCATGGTTAGCAACTGCTGATGCATTCATAGGATGTAGATTGGGTAATATGATCATTTCACGAGGAACTGAAAGAAAACAACTCACTCTTTACCCATCAGCACAATCACCAACAGTAGCACACAATTTATGGCTTAATGATAAATACAATGATAAGGCAAAAGTTCAATCTGTTTTCAGCATCAACCAAATCTATGATTTTCAAGAACATAATAATGATGATTTCATAGAATTGTTCCTTTCTCAACCTGATATTTCCGAAGAATTGAGAAATGACCAATACCATGTTGCAGATGAACTTTTGGCATAAAATTTTCAGGAAACATGCACCATTCATTCCTTGCAAACAACATTTCAGAACATTTTTCCTATTCAATCTATCACAAACACACAGAGCAAGACCATAGAGATTGGTCCAGGAAAAACTTTGAATATTGGCACTCACCTAGACTCATCTCAGGAGGAAAAATTGATACAATTATTGAGAAAATACCAGAAAGGATTTTCTTGGGACTACACCGATATGCACGGAATTCACCCTAAAACATGCACTCACCACATTTATACGGGTAGTAATATCAAACCAGTGAGGCAACCGCAGAGACGAATGAATCCCATGCTTCAATGAGAGGAATTACAAAAATTGTTGAAAGTCAATTTTATCTATCCTATCTATGACAGTCAGTGCGTATCCCCATTGGTAGTAGTGCCCAAGAAAAATGGCAAGTGGAGTATTTGTGTTGATTACAGACAATTGAACAAAGCAACCCTCAAAGATTATTTCCCACTACCATTTATTGACCAAGTGCTAGACACATTAGCTGGGAAATCATCATTCTCTTTTCTTGATGGTTTCAGTGGCTATAACCAGATCAGGATAGCCTTAGAGGACTAGGACAAAACCACTTTTATTTTTCCCTGGGGCACTTATGCCTATAATGTTTTACCATTTGGAGTTTGCAATGCTCCAGCTACATTTCAGAGAGTTGTATTAGCTATTTTTTCTGATTTAGTTCATGATTGTGTTGAAGTTTACATGGATGATTTTTCAGTGTATGGTAATTCATTTGAGCATCAATTAGAGAATCTTGAAAAAGTTTTGAAGAGATGTATTGAAGCTAATCTGTCCCTGAGCAATGAAAAGTGTTTTATGATGTTAAATGAAGGGATAGTATTAGGACACTATATTTATTCTCAAGGCATTAAAGTTAATCCATCAAAAATCCAAATCATTATCAATTTGCCAATTCCGAAGACTAAAAAAGAGGTCTTGGGTATGCAAGCTATTACAAAAGGTTTATTGAACATTTTAGTAAAATAGCTTTACCTTTGTTTAAGATTCTAGCAAAAGATACACCTTTCAACTGGAATAAGAATTGTCAGCAAGCTTTTGAAACACTCAAAGAAAAGTTATCAACCACACCAGTCTTAAAAGGACCTAATTGGAACCTACCATTTCACATCTTTACAGATGCATCTGATACTGCAGTAGGTGCCTCATTAGGCCAAAAAGAGGAGTCTTTCCATTATGCCATCTATTTCATTAGTAAAAATCTAACACCTGCAGAATTAAGCTACACAGTCACTGAAAAAGAAATGCTTGCAATCATACATGCTATAAATTCCGACATTATATAACTGGTTATGAGGTTTTTGTACATACTGACCATTCTACCATTAAGTATTTAATGAATAAACCAATAACTAATGGCAGAGTTACCAGAAGGTTGTTATTATTACAGGAATTTAATATCACAGTGTTAGATAGACAAGGTAAGGAGAATCAAGTGGCAAATTTTCTTTCTAGACTGCAAAATCCAGGTGAGGTTGTTCCAGTTGAAGATTCTTTTCCAGATGAAAATTTATTTGCAATTTCAATAGTGAATCTGTGATATGCTGACTTGGCCAACTATTTGTCCATAGGAAGAACACCTCCATATTTTACTCCAAAGGAAAAGAAGAGGATGATCAAACAAAGTGCTAGATACTCATGGGTTAATGGAGATTTATTTTACACTGGTTATGATATGATTATTATATGATGTATAAGAAATGATGAAATAATTTATATTTTAAAATCTTTCCATGATGAACCGTGTGGTGGGAATTTTGCAGCCAAAAGAACAACATTCAAGATTCCCAGTCTTGGATACTACTGGCCATCTATTTTTAAGGATTCCAAGAAGTATGTGAAAAGTTGTGATAGCTGTCAAAGAATGGGCAGGCCAACAGCTACAGATGAAATGCCACTTCAGCCTCAAGTACACTTAGAGCCATTTGAAAAATGGGCTTTAGATTTCATAGGACCCATCAATCCAACTTCCAAAGGCAAAAAATCCATCCTAGTATGTACTGATTACGTGACAAAATGGGTTGAAGCCAAAGCACTAGTCCGAGCAACTGAACAGACAGTGGTAAACTTCCTTTTTGAAGAAATTTTTGTAAGGTATGGAGTACCAAGAGAGATAGTGACAGATCAAGGTACTCAGTTTACTTCAAAGCTAGTTAAAGACATCACAGAAAATATCAAATCAAGCACAGGAAAAGTACACCTTACCATCCACAGGACAATGGCCAGGTGGAATCCACAAATAAAACATTGGAATGAATTATCACTAAGACCGTAGCAATGAACATAAAGAATTGGGAAGAGAAGCTCAAAGATGCACTCTGGGCTTATAGAATCACGTGGAAGAACACTACAGGATTTACACCATATCAGTTGGTGTATGGCAAAGAGGTAATTCTTCCTATTGAATTTCAAATACATACTTATAAGATGGCTGCAGATTTAGGAATTGATCTCAATGAGGCCCAACAAGGGAGAATTCAACAATTGAACCAACTAGATGAAATGAGGCAACAAGTAGAGGAGACAACACTCCTAATGCAGAAACAAAGGAAGCAGTGGCATGATGCACACATTAAAAAGAAACAATTCAAAGAAGGAGACTGGGTTTTACTCTTTGACTCTAAATTCAGAGATCATAATGCCAAATTTACCACACATTGGATGGGCCCATATGAAATAGTTCAAGTTTATGAAAATGGATCAGTCAAGCTTACTACCATTGATGGAGAAGGCAACCCATTTCTTGTCAATGGCCATAGGTTGAAACTCTATCATAAGCCCATCAGCAAGGAGGATTTTCTTCAAACTGTATCTCAGCAAAGGGAGGTTGAGATATTGCAGCCTTCAGCTGTGATATCTCTACCTTAGTTCATTTCATTTCATTTA
>APFE030702323.1:149062-211050 GCA_000404065.3 Pinus taeda
CATGTAGAGCCCCTGCTAAGAATTATGCCTTGTTTTTAATGGAACGATATTTTCAATTGAAAATAAAGGTTGTTAAAGCAGGTGCTCCCATACAAATTAACACCATCGATGATTTTATAAACTGCTGTAAGCACTACGGGTAAAAGTTCAAAGACTACTGTGTGAGTTTTATTTACATAACCTTGTATTAGACCAGGAGACTGAGCTGAACCCTAGCCCTTTTGTTGGGGATATCCAATTACAGGCATTTATTTCATTTGGGGTTAATCAAATTAAATGGCTTAAAGCCTATAATGCTTTCCAAAGACAAGAAAACAGATTACATCTGTGGATAAGAGCTGAGCCTAGGGACCTAGTACAGTTGTGGAGAAAACATAGAAACCTCATGAAGACTCCAGGTGTAATTGAAGCATTAGGACCCCTTCATGAGGCAATCATTTGACAGGGAATATAATACTTTTTCTCTATCAAAGACCTTGCCATTGATGCGGCTAAATTTTGGTATCAGATCTCTAGTTCGAATATCCAGCTCAGGGAACCATTTAAGTATGAAAATTTTAAATTAGCCGCCAACCGTTTGCACCTCTATGGTGAAATCATTTTGAGGGCAAGGCCATCCTGGTTAGGATATAGGTTTCGGAGTCCAATTATTTGGCAACCTGCACCCGGATACCAAGCCCTGTATGAGATGCCCGAGGGTTAGACAAGCCATTTCTTTGAACACCTAGTTATGCATCATGTCTGTAGGCCTTCACATGAGATTCCATCTCCAGCCTACTCACTCACCGCCTTACATGTCAACTACAATTTTTTCATGAGGGCATGAAAAAGGGTAAGCAGGGGGGTGTGTGAGGTACTAAAGAAGGTATGTTTTTGGTAATTATTTCAGCATCTTTTCATTAGAACTTACAAACCTTTTGCATCATGAACTAGGAAAACGATAAGGAATTGTAATAAAACACGTGAGATTAATATGCAAGACGAAAACACTAGAAATTGTCATTTCCTTATGCAGAAAGAAGGAAAAATGAGAAACTGTTGTTCCAAAGGAAAGGACAAAGATGGGTTAACCATTGTCCCTTTGACGGGGAACCGTATGCAAACAAGGCAAAGCAAATCAAAGCGAATCAGCCCTGGAAAGGAAGTGGAGATATCGGCTCGACGCAGGAAAGAAAAGAGATGACTAAGGAATAACGGTTCGGCGAATCCCTCAGGATCCTTGATCCTGAGGGATCACTGCTTTAACTATTTCTGCACTTAGATATCTCTGCCTTCACCATTATAAAAGGGGCAACACTGTTAGCTCAAAGAGGGGGAGAATTTGTTATGTTTTATGTAATTTCCTTTAAGATCAAAACTTTGATCATTGAGTCTCGTTAAGAACTGATCTATTGTAATTCTGCTTTATGCATTAATACAAACTTGGTTACTATTTCATATTTGAGTCTGGGATAACTTCAAGCGGTGTACCCCTGGAGGCTAAGGGCCCGACCCTGGAGGACACTTGCTCCTGTACTATTACTTTTGGTTTATGCGTGGTTTGCTTATCGATGTTATTTGGTAATCTGATGTGTTTTGTAAGTTTACATCACATGCTCTGTTATGTTTAATTTATTAAGGTTTCTAAAGACAGAACTATTGTATTGACTCTGCATCATATCACTGTTCTTTTAGGTGTTGATATAATACTGCTAGTCTTTATGGAATACTGTTACTGTTTAATTACAGAGCCTTTGTGTTATGCACTTGTTCGTTGACATTACGGAATTCATCTTGGGAGTTATGTTCTTTGCGATTGTTGGATCTATAAACAATGCTGTTCTATTTTGAAACGCAATCATACTCTTTCTAACTGAGTTTGATAACTAGATCAGATTACGATTAAAGTGTGCCATGTGGATATATGGTTTTCAAGCGCTGTTCTATAATTCATCATTAATCAGTGCTATTCCATTTTGGTGTGTTATTCAATCCGCCCTTAAGAGTGAAGGATTTCCGTTTGATTCCTGTAGATTACGATTAGTGCATTTGATCTTATAGACTAAGGTGTTACTGCTTGTTAGACTTAGTTGTCGTTACAATTTCTTAACTGTTGTTCCATTTTAGGTTTGTTGTTCTATTTCTTAATTGATGTTCCATTTCTTATTTGCCGTTTCATTTCTGGTCATTTGTTATTTTGGTGTGAAGAATGATCCCAGGCTGTAGTGAGCATTGACATCTACTGGCCAGCTCCCAGATCCACGATCTGTTCTCTGGTTTCCTTTTCCATTAGTTTACAAAGATATGAGTTATTGCTACTGAAACCTTGACTGATAAATTGCTTAGTTTTCTGAATGTGTGGTTTAATCTTTTGAAGTAGTTCGCTGTAAACAAGCATTCGTTTACTCTTGTATTTTCGAACACTGTGCTACTAGCATTACTCTGGAAAATGATAGCCTCAGACTGAGACACTCTTTGAAATAACAAAATGTTCTCGGATTGAAATTTTAATGTAAGGTAATTAGAGGTGAAAGAGACCCTTTTTATAGCTTGACAAAACCGACATTTGCAAATGGGCAACCAAATGGTATACTCAAAAGAAATCTCTGAAAGAAAAATACAAGAATATGAAACATGAGCTCCATGTTCAGAAGAATGCCCAAGCTCAGAAGAATATAGATGCATTGCTACAAGCAACAGAGGCACAAGCAGGAACAGAATATAAAGGGAGCACATCAGGATTAGCATGAGGACATGCTAAAGCATTGAGCTTGGGGGAGATGTTGGTACCATTTCATTGCCATCCTTTTCTTCTAGAAATCCATCATTTGTCTATCATTTTCTCCCATAAACCCCTCATAGTCCATTGAAATTGATTAATCAAAGCATTATAGTTGTTATTTTACATTAAATTTAATTTGTGAATTTTTATGTTAAAAATTAGAAATTTTCAACAAAATTACATGATTTCATTACTTCCTGTAATTGGTTTATGATGTGACACATGGCATGGCATGAAAATCAAAACAGAGGATAGGAACGTGATCTAGGATGTACATACATGGTGAAAGATCTATTCAACAGCGAATCTAAAGCTCCTGGATACATGGTCAATGCTGGTCAAACCCAACCTTTTTGGTCACAAAAGCAGCAAAAATCCAGAGTTAGCTAAACTGATTTCGTTTTGTTTTGGAAATCAGTTAAGATTAGAAAAAAAACAAAAATCACTTTTTTGTAAAATCAGAAACATCTTCATGATAATGTATGTACATTCGATTATAGACTAGAAGGGAAAGTTAGTGAACAAAGGATAGGAGATAAGCAAATTAAAAGACTGTGTATTATATTTTCCAGAACGTTGTTCTTGTGTATTGTTTCTAGAACATTGCTCTTGCATGTAACTTGATTTCCAGAACTTAATTACAAATATCGTTTTACCATTACAGTGTTTATGCGTTAACGTTTTCATCCCCTGAAGTTTCCTAAGTGTGCCATTGAAGCGTGGATGGGCCCTACGTGGAGATTGGTATACTTTTATTTTCATTTCCATAGCATTTTCAAATCTGAATAGTGTTGAATAGCGTTTGATGTTATTTTCTTTCCTGTGAGTTTATTGATTCCATTAGAAGTTCTTGCAAGTATTATTGTATGATTCATGATGATAGCTTGAGAATTTGATTGCTAGATTATTGAACAAGATCTTGTAAAAGATTTGATCGACCATTGAATTTCGAAGTATCTCTGTGGACTTTGTTTTCATGCATTTGAGTTTTAGTGTGTTTACAAGAGTTTTTGGTTTTCATGAATGCTTAGTGTGTTAGATGGAAAGGGCTTTTGTGAATGATATCCTTGTAAGAGGGTTGAAAACTCAGACTAGTAACATGTTGTTCCTTTAGAACAGTTAATTAAATTAGATGATCTGAGCGTTAAGGTGTGAAAGGAAACATATTTCAATCTCTTGTAAAGGAGTGTTGTAGCCTGTCACAGTAGACACTTAGTTAGGTAGATGAGGTCCTTTTAGGTCTATAGACTTTAGACACGTGCCTCTAAGTTTACCTATCTTGGTTGACATTAAATCTAGTCTAATCTAGCACCCTAGATTAACCACTACAGGCATCATCAACTACAACCATTTTTCTTATATATTGAGATATTTGTATTAGATGGCTGTGATTTTTGGTGTGGAAGAGCATTAAAATAGTAAGAAACTGCTAAATTTTTTTCATAGATCCCACAATTGCAAACATATTTTTGAATGGTTTGTCTAAATAAAATCAAAACTATTTTATCCATTTTCATTGCATTGAATACACTGGTTTAAGGTGAGAGATCATTTGGTATTGTACCTACTTACCTTTCTATTTTTTTATTTGGAATTCTCTTATCCTTGGACTTTATTGGAAGCTATAGGAAACACTATAATTAAAAAATCTAGTGATAAAAAACACAATTCCTAGGAGAATTCTAGAACAACCTTGGTATATGTAGCTCATTTTCTCTATTGTCATTTATGGCATACTACCCTTTGGTGTTGATTTCATTGAGTAGTTTTTCTTTTCTACTGTATCTTTGGGTTTTGTGTTTGGAGGATGGCATACACTGCTACAAGAAGGAACTAGTAATACAAAAGCAAGATGTAGAGGTTTTTGAACTGATAACCAGATCTTGAAGGTGCATGAGTAGGATAAGTAAATGAAAATGGATTGGAAATATCATTCAGGACTACAACTGCAACTGGTAATACTTAGATTGAACATGTTAATATGAAAAATTGTCTTACTACAAAAACATGTTAGCATAGAGATTTGGACAAACATCAGTGTTTTATAAACACTTCTTGCAGTAACTCTTTCTTTGATGGTTCTAATGTGTTGGCTTATTCAAGATGGAAGGTTGGATCCTTTGAGAATTAACATAAGGTTTGAACATATTTCAACGGACCCTACTTTATATATGTTAGAAATACTGAAGGGGGCGGGGTGAATTAGTATTTCTTTCAATTTTTATATTATGTCAGTTAAGATTTTTATCACACATATAACCATAACACAAGAAATGAAATAAAAATTAATTTTATTGATGAAGATAGTGAGGAATCCAATCCTCTTTTACAAAAAAATCAAGCTCCAACTTGTACAACAAAATATATGTCTTTTTCAAGGCTCCAACCTTAAACAAATCCAAGATCCAACTTGGTCAAAATGAGGAATCCAATCCTCTCAAAATTAATCCAAGCTCCTACTTGGTCAAATTGAGGACTCCGATCCTCTCAACAAATCCAAGCTCCAACTTGATCAAAATGGGGACTCTAATCCTCGCAACAAAATCAAGCTCCAACTTGGTCTCTTCAAAACATTAGAAGAAATAATTACTTTAAAAAATGCTCCAAAATGTCTTGAATAATTCTTCAAGGATGTTTTCAACAATTCTTCAAGGATCTCTTCCAAAATTCTCGAATAATAATCAAGGATGTATGCTTCAAGAAGTGGCTAAAGTCTACTCTAACACGATACCTAAATCTTCTCACAAGACCGATCCAAAACTTATTAAAGTTCACTTTAAAAGGGTTGCTCCAAAAACTATCCCAAGGTTTTCCTTCAAACGTTACATAGATATGTCTTGAAAAAGAGCCAAACATCCCTCCTCAAGCCGAGAGAATAAGGACTAAAAATCTCAGTCATAGAGGGCCAAAAATTATAGTCACAATGGGGCAAAAATTTTAGTCACCGAGGGATGAAACTCTCAGTCACAAAAGCCCAAAAATTATAGTCATAGGGTCAAGTTTTTCCCTCACCTCACTTCTAAACTTCATAGAGTTTTAAGGGATGATATCTAGTCCGAAAATTGCCTGGGAGAATCAACAAAAACTAGCCCAAAAACCATAAAACCAGAAGTTAAATTCAAGTATTTCTTCTTCACTTTTGTCTTCAGGTTCATGAGATATGAACCTTAATTTTTCCTCAGACCCAAGCTCTTCTTCTTATCTTCTTGCTTGGACCAGTGGAGGTTGAAATAGATGATATCTTATGCCAATTTATAGTTGATCAATCTCTTGAATCATAATATCTTTTGGAGGGGGAGAGGGGCAACTTGGTGTTTATGTAGGCTAACTTGTTTGAGAGGCAAAATGTGAATTTATTAACTTATAAAGTTGAATTCTCTTCAACTAGGGGGAGTTAGGGGGCAGGTAAATGCTTGTTGGAAAGGAATTAAAGTCCTCTACAAGTCTAAGTAGTTAACTTCTTGAGTTATGTTTCCTTTGACATCAACAACAAATAACTATTCTAACAATCTCACCCCTTTTTATTGATGGAAACAATCTCCTAATATGCTACTCCCTCTGTCATTGTGTTGTCCCCCTTGTCATATTATCCCCCTTTGACATCAATATCAAAGGGATGGTCTAATGGGATGCAAGAGAGATGACCCCCATATTTTTATGAAGATATTCAAATGCCTCTCGACGTAGGGGTTTTGTGAAGATATCTACAATTTGTTCCTTCTTGTTGACATACTCCATTTTAATGTTCTTCTCTGCAACCTGTTCTCAAAGAAAGTGGTACTTCATTGGGATATGTTTTGTCTTTGAATGTATGACTGGATTTTTTGAGAGGTTGATTGCACTGATATTGTCATACATTAGAGGAAATTTCAGCCTAAAAGTGCCCATGTAATTTTCATGTCATAATATGTAAGCCAATCAAAATCCTTTAAATTTAAAAAAAGGTACATATAAATATTTTGGAGGGAAAAGAAGGAAAAACTATTTTTTTAATTGTAATCTCCTTATAGTTTCTCTCAAAATTTCAAGTGTACACACTCACTGGATGCATAATTTAATTTCGAATCCAATAAGCCTCTACACTTGAAATTTGAGTAAACCTATAAGGAGATAAGCCAAAAATATAATTAAAAAATAAGTTTTCTTCTTCCCCTTCCAAAATTCATAACTCTTATTTTATTATTTTAACTATTATTTTATTACTTTTTCTTAGGAGGTCACTTTTAGGCTGAAATTTCCTCTAATGGTAGATGGTGATAGGTTGATCTGTTTCTATGTCGACATCCTTCAAGGCTTCCTTCATCCATAGGATTTTTGTACAACAATATGTTGTTTCTATACACTCGGCTTCAACTATAGAGAGAGATATAGATGATTGTTTCTTGCTAAGCCAAGACACTTCTAAGTTTCCCAAGAAGAATGTATTCCCATTGGTACTCTTTCGATCATCAAAGTTTCCTACCTAATCTGGATCAATATATGCTTTCATTGTAAGATTTTTTCTCTTAGGTTATCATAGTCCGAAATCAAGAGTGCCCATTAGGTATCCGAGTATTCTATTTACAACTAGCATATGAGATTCCTTAGGGGTTGATTGGAATCTTGACACCATTCCTACTGCCTACATGATGGCTAGTCATTAAGTTGTCAGATATAAAAGACCTCCATTCATTGATCTGTAAAGAGTAGCATCCATCGTAGAATATTTGTCATCCTTCCTTGGCTTTCAACTTGTAATCATAGGTGTGCTCACAATACCACATTCTTTTATCCCAAATCACTTAAGCATATCCTTGAGATATTTTTCTTGTGATATGAACATACCTTCTTTGGTTTGAGTTACTTGAATTCCAAGAAAGTAAGCTAACTCACCAATCATCGACATTTCAAATTCTTTTGACATGTCTTGGGCAAATTTGTGACTCATTTCATCATTGTTGCTCCCAAAAATAAGATCATCCACATATACTAGTGTAATTAATAGATTGTCTTTGCTCATATTCATATAAATACTGATTTTTGGAACTCCTTTCTTGAATTCCTGTTGAATATAGTGATCAAATCTATTGTACTAGGCTCTTGGAGCTTGCTTTAATCCATACAAGCCCTTCTTTAATTTGCATAGAAAGCCTTTATTTTCATGCAATTAAAACCCTTCTGGTTGTTCCATGTATACTTATTCTTTTAGATATCCATTTAGAAAGACTAAAGTCACATCCATTTCATAGAATTTTAATCCTTTTGAACAAGAAAATTCTAAAAACATCCTTAGAGCCTGTAGTTTGGCAACAAGAGAAAAAGTAATTTCCAAGTCAATTCCTTCAATTTGAGTGTATTCCTTGTACACCAATCTTGCCTTATTTATGATGATTTATCCATATTCATTCATTTTGTTCTTATATACCCACCTGGTTCCTATTACATTCATATCCTTTGGACGATATACTATCTCCCATGTTCCATTCTTTTCAATTTGGTTCATCTCTTCTTCCATTACCTTTATCTAGTGAGGATCCTTACTTTCTTGAGCAAAATTTTCTAATTCTATTGTAGAGAGAAAGGAAATATCATTCCTTTTTGGTGTGTTTATCATATTTCTTTGAGTTTTAATTTCTCCATTTATGTCTCCAATTCTCTTGTCTTTTGGATGATGTTTTGGTACAAAATTTACCTTTGATGATGTTTGATATGGTTCCTCCTTTTGATTTAATTCATTTTCTTCTTTTCAACACCTTCCTTTGATTCTGAAAAGATATGGTATTATTCATTGGTTTGAACTATTTTTTATGGAAGAGTTTCATCTATTTTTACATTCATGATTTCGACTGTCTTCTGCAACTGATTATTGTATCATTTGTAGGCATTGCTTCTTAATGAGTGTCCAAGGAAAATTCCTTCAACAACATATGAATCAAGTTTCCCTAGTGAGTCATTTTTGGTGTGTTTATCATATTTCTTTGAGTTTTAATTTCTCCATTTATGTCTCCAATTCTCTTGTCTTTTGGATGATGTTTTGGTACAAAATTTACCTTTGATGATGTTTGATATGGTTCCTCCTTTTGATTTAATTCATTTTCTTCTTTTCAACACCTTCCTTTGATTCTGAAAAGATATGGTATTATTCATTGGTTTGAACTATTTTTTATGGAAGAGTTTCATCTATTTTTACATTCATGATTTCGACTGTCTTCTGCAACTGATTATTGTATCATTTGTAGGCATTGCTTCTTAATGAGTGTCCAAGGAAAATTCCTTCAACAACATATGAATCAAGTTTCCCTAGTGAGTCATTATTAATATTCATAAAGCATTTTCTTCCAAATATTATGAAGTGTTTCACTGAGGTGGGCCTTCCTTTCCATAGTTCATATGGAGTTTTATCATTGTTTACCCAAAGTTGAGCTCTATTCATGATATAGATTGATGCCCAATTGCCTCCCTCAAATTTTTTTCTTGTAAATCAGCTTCAAACAACATTTTTATTACAGTCCCTTGTACAATTCTATTCTCTCTTTCCACTACTCCATTTTGTTGTGGGTTCGTAGCAACAAAGAGCTACCTGTTGATTCCATATTTTTCACAAAATTCATTGAATTCTCCTTCGATAAATTCTCCACCTCTATTTTTTCTTAGGCATTTGATTTTCAACTCACTTTCATTTTCAACTGTTGCTTTGAAAGTTTTAAAACAATCTAGTGCTTATGAATTATGACTTATGAAAAATACCCACATCATTCTAGTATAATCATCTATAAATAAAATAAACTACCTTTCTCCTTGTAGAGCTAGATTTCTGGTTGGACTACACAAATTTGCATGAATGAATTCCAGAGGTTATGATGCCAAATCATCCTTTGATTTGAAGCTTGTCCTATTTTTCTTTCCATGTTGACATGGTTCACAGATAGCATTATCTAGCTTTGAAATCTTTGGGATATTTCTTACTACTTGAGTTTTGCTAATATTCACAAGGTTATCAAAGCTTAGGTGTCCCAAACGCTTGTTCCACAACCAAATTTCATTTGCTTGACTCATGTAGCACCTTTCTTCTTGAATTCCACTTAGAATGTATGCATTATCTACATTCTTACTCCTCTTCCTACCGATTTTCCTGAAGATGATCTCCTTATCTCACAGTCCTTGGAACAAAAGATGAGATCATGCCCTTGATCGCATATTTGGCTGACACCCAGAAGATTATGCTTGAGTCCTTCAACATATAGTGCATTTTTTGCTTTGACATTACCATTAATGAGGCTCATTGTACCTTTACCAACAATTTTAGTAGATCCATTGTCTCTAAAGGTCACATTTCCATCATTTTCTTTGCTAATTGAGATGGACTTTTTCTGGTCACCTGTCATATGCCTAGAACATCTACTAGCTACAAACCATTGATTTTCCTTTTTCTGAGTGCATAAAGATAGACTGCAATTTTCAGAGTAAGGCTCTTCAATTTTCTTTCTCCAAACTTTCTCTCTTTGTTCTAGAGGACAATTTTGTGCTACATGGCCTAAATTATTGCATTTTTAACATTCTAGACTATACTTTGAAAGAGGATAAAATGATTTATAAGTCTTGATTTGGCCTTACATCTTGGGTTCAACAATATTATTTTGATGATTTTCCCATAAGCCTTACAATGTTTTTCCCGCTGACCAAAATGTTTACAAAAGAAACAGTGACCAAGGAAAATAGTTTGATACCCATAAGGATAGGCTTGTCTTGATGAGATATTTCTTTTAGGAGGAGGATTCTTCTCATTCCTTGCATGAAATTTATTTCCTACAAAGTTAGAATAATAATATCATTTAAGGACATCAACAAAACTTCTATGCTTTTCTTCGTGATGAACATTTGTTTCTTCCTTTGAATTAGAATATTCACCTATATAACCAAGTCTAGATTTGTCATGTAGTGACCTTTGAGAGATGAGAATGACATCCAGGGCATGGGAACTCTTCAAATTTTTGTTGGTTTTTTCCAACTCTCCTTTTAGAAATACAACTTCCACTTCCACTTTTTCACAGATTTCTTCCTTTTCCTTCAAATTGCTGCTCAACACTTCTTCCATTATTTTAGCCTCTTCCTTCTTGGTTTTGAGAGAGTCTATCTCTTGAGATAACTTTCCATTCTTCTTTCTAAGTCTCTTATTTTCTTCTATGGCACTAATCAATAGTTCCTCCATATTTCCTTGCTCCTTTTGGACTATCTGCCTCATTTGTGAATGCCATGAATAGTACTTCACTGCTTCCACCATATTCTTCTTCTTCATTAGAGTCATCACTATCTTCTTTGGGGAAGAAATCCTTTTTGTTTGAGACTTTCTTCATGAAAGTTCTTCTCGTAGGTTTATCTTCATCATCACCGTCATCTTTAAAAGGGAACTTTGTTGGATAATGTCCTATTTTACCATATCTAAAGCAAATGAGAGGTAACTTACCTTTGAGTTTGAGTCCTTTCTTCAACTTCTTCACAAATTTTGCCATTTCAGTTTTAGAATCATCATTATTACAATCCCAATTCTTCCCCTTTCTTGATTTCTTGGATGCCTCGAATGCAAATTCCTTTTGAGTTGAATTTCCTAACCTCGTCTTGTATGTTGTGAGAATTCCACGAAGTTTATCCATTGATAGAGAGCCCAAATCTTTTAGTTATTCTATGGCATACACCTTAGCATCAAAATGATCTAGAAGAGATCTAAAGACCTTTTGGGAAATCATCTTTTCTTTGAAATCTCCACTTAGAACTTTGAGACAATTGACTACCTCATCTACTTGGAGAAAATAAGCAATAATATCTTGTTCATCATTCATCTAAATACTTTCAAATTTCCTTATATAGGTTTGAAGATTTTCCTTTTTGACCTTGTAATGTCCTTCATAAATATGCATGAGCTTGTCCCACATCTCTTTAGTTGTTTTAATACCCATAACTTTAGTGAATTCTGAATATGACAGGCCACTTGCTATAGAATTCAAATCCTTTGCATTTGCCACATATGATTTCTTTCTGTCTGGATCTATTGGAAGAGGAGATGGGATCTTGTATTCATCTGTGAGAAATTGCCAAACTTCGACTCCGAGAGACATTAAGTCTAGTACTCCGTTCTAACTTTCCAAAAGGAAAATTCATTCCTCAAATTGGGGGACCACCATCCTTACTAGCCATTGTCATTCAAAAATTCTTCCTCTAGTTGTTATGTTGACCTTGAAGAGGTGGTCTATGATACCAATTGTTGGAAATATTGATAGGGGAGGTGAATCAATATATTTTTCAACTGTTATATTATGTTAGTTAATATTTTTATCACAAGTATAACTAGAATAAAAGAAATGAAACAAAAAATAATTTTATTGATGAAGATGGTGAGGACTCATTCCTCTTTTACAAAAAAATCAAGCTCCAAATTGTAAAACAAAATATTTGACTTTTTCAAGGCTCCAACCTTGAACAAATCCAAGCTCCAACTTGGTCAAAACAAGGACTCCAATCCGCTCAACAATTCTAAGCTCCAACTTGGTCAAAATGAAGACTCCAATCATCTCAACAACTCCAAGCTCCAACTTGGTGAAAATAAGGGATCCAATCCTCTCAACAAAATCAAGCTCCAACTTGTTCTCTTAAAAAAATTACAAGAAGTACTTACTTTAAAGAATGCTCCAAAATGTTTTCAGCAATGTTTCAAGGGTGTCTTCAACAATGCTTCAAGGATGTATTTATCAATGCTCCAAGAATATTCAAGGATGTCTGCTTCAATAAGTGGCTAAAGTGATGTCTTCAACAATACTTCAAGGATGTCTTCAACAGTGCTCCAAGAATCTCTGCTTTAAGAAGTGACTAAAGTCTGCTCCAACAAGAGATCTAAATTTTCTCAAAATATTCATCCATAACTTATCAAAGTCTACTATACAAGGGTTATATTCAAACACTACATATATATCCCTTTAGAAAGAGCCAAACATCTAGCCTCAAGCTAAGAGAAGAAGGGTCAAAATATCAGTCACAAAGGGCCGAAAATTATAGTCACAAGGGGCCGAAAATATCATTCAAAGAGTGATGAAAATATTAGTCATAGAGGGACAAAAATATCATTCACAAAGGGTCGAAAATTACAGTCAAAGGGCTAAGTTTTTCCCTTTCCTCAAGTATGAAATCCACAGAGTTTTGAGGGCTGATACTTGGTCCGAAAATTTCCCAAGAGAATCACCAAAAACTAGCCCAAAATTCATAAACCATAAGCCAAATTCAAGTATTTCTTCCTCACTTTTGTCTTTAGGTTCATGAGATATGAACCTTAATCTTTCCTCAGACCCAATCTCTTCTTCTTATCGTCTTTCTTGGATGAGTGGAGGATGAAATGAAGGAGAGCTTATGCCAATTTATAGTTGATCAATCTCTTGAATCAACATGTCTTTTTTTTTTTTCAGGGGGTGGACAACTTAGTCTTTAAGTAGGTTGACTTGTTTAAGAGGCAAAGTGTGAATTTCTTAACTTATAAATTTGAATTATCTTCAAATGGGAGTAGTTAGGGGGAAGTAAACACTTGTTGGAAAGGGATTAAAGTCCTCTACAAGTCTATGTAGTTATCTTCTTGAGCTAGTGTTTCATTTTTACATCGATAACATATAATCGTCCAATAATATAAAGTTTTCCAAATGAGGTATGAAGGGTGAATAAGCTTCATGAAAGAGAGGAAATAATCATTAATCCTAATTCATAATTTTTTTCTATTACTATAGTGTTTGTATGGAAGGAAATTTGAATGATGAAAAAAGGTTGCATGATCCTATTGGAAGGGATCAAGGAGTTTTTCCTACAAATGTCGATTCCAATTCGAGAAGTACATCTATCTTGTGAGCTAATCACAAAACTTATGCACATGAGGAGAATCATTCTCAAAGTATGAATGATATGATGTATCAAAATTATATGAATGTAGCATTGTTTAAAGGGAGTGGTTGGAATGAAGTCTCTTTAAAGGAGATGGGTGAAGTACAAATATGTTTCACAATCTAGAAAATAGAGAAGACCACTATTTTATTCCACATGATGCTTAGGGGCCTCAATAAATTGGATATGAGGGTAAAGGAAGATGGTTCCATGAAAGAATATGTAAAGTTTGGAAATGATGATTGTGCAAATAACTCATTCTATATTAGATAAAGTGCAAGTAATAATGGGTATGAAAGTGTTAATGCATGCACCACAATGAAGGAATACAATAGGAGTGCTAATAAGATGCCTAGTATATCCATGTAGGTTGGTTGCATTTGAAAAATTCGGCGATGCTCTCCTGTCAAATCTACCTTCTTTGCATGAGGACATGCAAACGTACGGGCATGGGAGAGATGTTGAGTTACCAAAATTTCATTTTTTTAACCATTCCAAGCACCCATTTTCAATCATTTTATCTTACTCCTTTAGCCATCTATTACCCATCTTGTAATTCTTTTTTAATATACCACAATAATATCTAAAGTAGTTAATTATCATTGTTTTACTTTATTTTCGATGAATTAGAAAGGATTATTGCTTGTTTTGGCTAATGATGGTTTTCCTAGCACGGTTCCTGTAGCTTCTATGTAGTTTCTAGGGTTATTAGGTGCCACTCTTGTTACCAAAAGAACATGATATTCCAACTACCAGAAGCATAAAATATTCTCACTTCTAGAAGTGTAGAATGGATGAGCTATCGAAAGTGCATGAGATATGCTGATTTAGATGAACTACCGGAAGCCGCTACAGGAATAAAATTATGCCCAATGATCACTTCGACTGCTTGGATTGGTACAAATCAAGATATAATCTTGTTCAAATAGAAAATATTATTTTCTTGGGAAGTAATTTCAATCTAATCTCGTTAAATAGTTATGATCCAGACTTTACCATGGATGTAATGCACATCATTCTGGTAGTGAATGGATCAAAGACCCCCAAATTTGGGTCTTTCGGTCCAAGTTGTAAGAGATTAAAGTTATATATTGATGTAAGCAACTCTAGAGAAGGGCCTTGCGGAATTAGAAAGATAGTTGTAGCATCCATATTTTGTAAAAAAAAACTCTACACTTTGTAATTTTTATTGAGAATTAATACAAGTGAAACACTAGTGATCGAACAATGAGCTAACTTTTTATACCTTCAATGATCCCAGTTAGGAAGGCTCCCCTGATTAGAGATGCACTCACAATGTTTTTAGAATTTATTAGATTGTATGGTTTGTTTTATTGAGGTTTATTTTCATATAATAGATTCATTTATTTTCAACTATGTTCCTAAATTTTGCATGTTGTGATAGTCTGTGGGATGCTGTGAGGGCCCTCGGTTTTGAGAAAATACAGAACTAGGAACGGTAACTCTCACGTGATTTATTTATGTTTTCCGTGGATGTTTTCTTTTGGAATTACATGATCTTTTTGTTTATTATTGAGTTACAAGAATGATTGAACCTCCTAGAAGCTATTAGGATGCCAATGAATGGGATTATGTTTTAAGTTAATATTGAATCCATGTTCAACTAAGTTCTTGAAAAGTGTGGTTATAAGAGTGTTGTAGTGTCTTAATTTAGAACTAGTAAAACTTATTTCTGCATATATTTTTCCGACACCTCAATAGTTTATGAACTCCTAGTCGATAATTTAATGGACATTAATTTAAGAAATTAAATTTCCCAAAAAACTTCTCCTTCAAAATTCACTTCCCCTTGAATCTATTCTTCAACACTTTGATTGTTCATGGCTTTGAATATGATTTCTCCTTTTTCATTATTAGACATGCATTCATTACTTTCATAATCACAATATTCTTTGCTATACAAAGTTTTCTTTTTGATATATCCTTTTGTTTTGTGATTGTGAGATTTGTATCTTTCTTTATCATCACCATAATTTAATTTTGCATAGGGAAACTGAGATTCATAGTGACTTATTTTACCACAATTAAAAAAGTTGAACGGAAACATACCTTTGAATTTTCCAATTCCCCTTTTCAGCTTTCTCATAAATTGTGCTTCTTCTTTGCTTGATTCATGAATTGATCCTTCAGGGATCTTTTGTATATTTGTTTATTTTTCCGCTTTAAACACTTCCTCTCTTTTTCTTGAATTCTCCTTCTTTGTTCTCACCTTGTATGCAATGAGAATTCCATGAGGAGCATCCATTTTCAAATTTTGAAGATCTGACATTTCTTCAATAGTTGAAACTTTTGGATTGAATATCGAGGGAAGGGATCTTATTATTTTGTGAACAACTTTAGATTCCTTAACTATCTCACCAAGACCTATGATAGTATTAACTATCCCATATGCAGGAAGAAAGAATGCTGCAACATTCTCATCTTCATCCATTTTCAAAATTTTGATATGATATTTATAAGTTTATAGGTTATATTTCTTCACTTTGTCATCTCCTTCATAACTACTTTGAAGCTTGTCCCAAATTTCCTTGGTAGAATTTCAGTGAATCACTTTGACAAATTATGTGTCTAATAGTCCACATAATATGGCACTTTTTGTCTTTGCATTTTTTAATAGACCAATATTCCATCTAGATCAGTTGGAGTTGCTAGGACTTGATAACCATGTTCAATAGAAAACCATACATCAATACCTAGAGACATAATATAGGCACTCATTCTTAATTTCCAAAAGGCATAATTTATCCATCAAATAGTGGAGATTTATTTGATGAAGATACGTTGTGAGTAGCCATGATCCATTGTGATCTACCTTACAATGGTTAATTTCCTCTTGAAGGATCCTGCTTTGATACCACTTGTTGGAAATATGATTATACAAGGGGGGTGAGTCAGTATAAAGGTTAATTTTAACAAATCAAAAAAATTCAATACATATACAATGTTACTCACATTACAAACATAATAATACACGAAATATATGTTGAAACCCTTATAGGAGAAAACCACAAAAGTTATTTCTAAGAATGCTCTTGTAGGAACCAACCTAATATTACAATAATTTACTATAACCAACCAGAAGGAGACACCAATCCCCTGAAATAATTTACTAGCACTAACCAGAAGGAGACTCCAATCCCTTGGAATGATTTACTTGTTGGAGATACTGAGAGGGGTGGGGATGAATTTATATTTCATTATTTTTAACTATTTTTATCTTTTCAGACATTTGATGTGCATAAATCATGAAACACAAATCTT
The DNA here is from genome assembly GCA_000404065.3 of Pinus taeda. Taxonomy (NCBI): domain Eukaryota; kingdom Viridiplantae; phylum Streptophyta; class Pinopsida; order Pinales; family Pinaceae; genus Pinus; species Pinus taeda. Next base: position 165,999 of record APFE030702323.1, read on the forward strand.
CACATAAGAAATACCTATACAATTTTCCTTTGTAAATATTTGTAAACTTCCTTGTATAAAGTAAGCACCAACTTACAACTTTTGTTGGAACCAACCTATAGGAGATTGCATTCCTCTATTTAAGCACCAAATCAAAAAATGTAGGCAGCAACCTATAAGAGACACCAATCCCCCACCCAACTAAGCACCAACACAACAAATTTTAGGCACCAACCTATGCCTTCAAGTTCTTCCTTGGATAAGTCATCAATAAATTCTATCCCTCAACAAATTATTCATTGATTTTTCATATAACCATGCAATCCTTAGGTTTTCACCTTCAAGCTTGATCACAACCACATGATCTATACACCTTAACCTTCTTCTCTTCAACTAGGCTTCTTGACTTGGATCCTTATGCTTGATCACCTACATGTCGGTTCTCTGTCTTTGATCAAGAAACATCCACCCATATAGCACTTCAACTTCCTTGACTCTTGTTGTTCGTTGTTCAACTGTCACTGCTTAGGATTATTATATTATCAAATAGAAGGTCGACCCACCTGGTAGCTTGCACTTAGAAATACAGATTTATTTCTAATAAATAGGAATTTTCAAAACACTTTGAACCAAACAGGTGTTTACAACCTTGAAGGTATGCTTCCTATGACATATCAAACTTTTCACTAAACACTCACCTTATTCATCCCACATGACTGTCACAAAAATGTCCATGATAACCATGTTCTTTCTGCACCTCAGCCCACAATAGGGCTTGGCCCTTTCTTCACCTTAAAATCACAACTAAGTTACATAATATATCCATTAACTCTACCTTATCCAACGAGATCCAACCTCCAAATATCCTTGCAATATTTCTCCAATAGAGTTCAACCACCTCAAAGATCATACTAGAAATTGGTCTATAATATGACTTCAACTTTGACCATAAACTAGACTTGAATGTGACCTTCAAAGCACCAAAAATAAACCTTCAAACCAAACTTGAACTCAAATTTCAATGCACCAGAACATGTCCCACAAACCTTCATTACTACTCTAAGAAACAATAATTTTCTTTCGACATTTGATGAGCTTGTTGGTAAATGCACTCAAGAGGAGATCATGATGATGGCCAAAGGAAGGATTCAAAAGCACGAAGAAGGAGAGCCCTCTATAGTTATTGCTCAAGAAAAGAAAATAAAAGAAAGAGGAAGATAATCTAGTTCAAGAAGGCCTCCTCTATATTCCAAGGACTCCAATAGAAGACTCAAAAGAGAATTATCAAAAGTTGTGTGCTACAACTATCACAAGCATGGTCACTATGCCCAAGAATGCCTAGAAAATAGGAATGCTCCAAGGTGCAATCGTGGATTCAACAAAAAGAGGTTCAATTATAGAAGAAGAGGAGATGATAAAAGAAGAATATATGCTCTGGATGATTGTGAAGAAAGTCATTATACTCAAAAGAGGTCTAGGAACTTCACGTATGAAAATAATGCAATTGTTAGTCAATCTGAATATATTCTCATTTCTTCTCTTTCTAGTTTTTCCCATTGAGATTCGTATGATATTCAATTGGTAGATAGTGGGGCTTCTTGACATTTCTCTAGATATCAAGAAGTTCTCTCAAACCTGGTATCATCCTTGGAGACAAAAATACTCATCCTGTAAAGGGTTTTGTTTCTATCAAATTTCATTTGGACTCTGGTGAATTCATTCTTCTTCATGATTTGATGTATGCTCCAAGAATAAAGAATAACTTGGTATCTATATCTGCCTTAGAAGACAAAGGGATGAGAGTAGCCTTCACAAGAGGAGAAATTCTTACCTGGCCTATGGAATCTTGCATGAGAGGTACTTTGACTTTGGGATCTCAAATTGAAGGAATTTATAGGATCAATGGAAGAACCTTGCTAGCAATGGTCCATGACTTCAATCATCAAAGTGAGCTATGGCACTAAAGGTTGGCACATCTACATTAGAAAGCCCTGTCTAAATTAAAGAAGTTGGTTTATGCACTGCACCTAATGTTCAAGCTAGTCATGATGGAGTATGTTTGGGATGTGCCAATAGAAAGAAGACAAGGGGACTATCCCATACAACAAGAACAAGACCAATGACATTCTTCAACTTATTCATTTTGACCTATGTGGAGCTATGCTTCAACACTCTATTGGTGGGCATATCTACTACATAATATTTATTGATGACTTCTCCACAGTGACATGGATATTCTACTTGAAGAATAAGGATGATTCTTTTGATACATTCAAGGAATTCATGGCACTAATATAAAATCAAATAAGGAAGAATATCAAATTCTTTAGGTTCGACAATGATGGAGAATATATTTCAAATGAGTTCGTTGAATTTTGTAAGCAATATGGAATCAAGAAGGAAACTATCATACCTTATAATCCCAAGAAGAATGGTGTGGCTAAAAGAAAGAACTTATCCATCGTGGAAGCTTCCCGAGATATGCTACATGAAAAAACGTTGTCGAAGTTTCTCTGGGAAGAAGCTACAAGTACATCGTCCTATGCAAAAAACAAGGTTCCTCATCAAGCTCTAGATAACAAGACTCCCGAAGAAGGATTCATAGGTGTGAAGCCCAACATTGGAAATCTCAATATATTTGGTTGTATTGTATATTTCCATGTGCCAAAGGAAAAGAGGAACAAACTAGAAGCCACCAGAAATAAAGACACATTTGTTGGACATTGTTAAAACTCTAAAGCATTTAGAAGATATATATTTGGTCAAAGGAAGATCAAGTTTATCAGGGATGTAACATTCGATGAAGATGCTTCCCTTGGAAACGAAAGTGATCTTTCTCCACTTTCTCCTATTGAGAAGAGAGATTTTGATGTGGACCTAGTAGAAGGGCCTTCTGTGCTTGAAATAGAGAAGTATAATTCTGTTGATCCCATGGAGCCTTTAGACCGCTTGAATTGTCCTCCATGCGATCCCCTACCAAGAAGAGACCACTTTTGCTTCGTGATACACTAAAGGATCTTGAGAGACATGTTCCTACCAAATGGACATTTAGAGAAAGCAAGAAGCGATGTCAGTACTAGGGATACATTGTAGCTATGAGCTCCATCATATAGGTTGAACCTCCCAATTTTGTAGAGGAAATGAAAGAGTAGGTTTGGAAGGATTCCATGGCCGAAGAGTATGAACCAATTATGAAGAATGTGTTGAAAAATGTAATTAGGTTCAATATTCATAATTGTATTTGAGTCATAATAAAATGTACTTATGAAAATGAATGAAAATAAATTTTATTATTATGATTATGGCTTATTAAAGCATGGGTTTCATGCTTGGATCATCATGTTTTAGGTCAAATTACCCATTGAGGACTTCTAGGATTTATTCTAAGTCAATAGAGTCATTGTAAATTTAAAGAGACCCTTCTTGGGCTTTTGAATCATGTAAAAATAATTTTTTTTCCCCTGGAAAAATCAAAAATATTTCATTGATGATCAGTTTATATTGAGAGTCTGTTATTTACATGAGATTTCAGTTTCTTCTTTGTGGCACTACCGCGCAGGGTATGCTATCAGTGTACTATCAGTATGCTGTTACTACCTTCAAAAATTTTTACAAAAAAGTTCACAAGGTTTTCAGTATATGTCTGTAGGGCTGTAGTCAAAATATATATATAGATGCTATGGTGCTGCGTGCTGATCCAGGGTTGGATACCCTGGATCTATATATGGCCGATGGTAAAATGTGTGCTCCTGCTGATTGATGATCTCCGTGATCTCCCATATGCCTCTGTCCATTAACGCCGCCTCCTTGGAGAGTTTGTCGGCACTCCTATTATGCTCCCTGTAGATATGAGAGATGGAGATATGGTTAAATGAAGATTTGAGATCCAGTGCTTCATGTTGAATAGTGCTGAGTGAGTGCAAGTGACAAGTTGCAGTGCCATTTATCCAATTAATGATGATCTGTGAGTCCCCAAATATGTTGATATTAGTGCAATGATGTCTCAAAGCGAAGTGAAGAAGATGGCGAAGGGTAATGAGCTCAGCGAAATTGTTTGTTCCGGCTCCTAATCCAGCTTTAACCCTGTAGTGGTGGGTTTCGTTTATGTGGAGGATGAATCCTCCTCCACTGCTATGTGAGTTGGTGGCACCATTGAAAAATGCCCAAGGCAAGTTGGAGTCGATGGGTGGAGGCGAGCCAGGTTGGCGGGCTTTCGGAGGGGGAGGGTCAGGCAGTTCTCTCAGAGCAGTGATAATGCTTGCCTCCAGCAAATGTAAAAATAATTATTTTTGAGTAAAAGATGAATTATGTCACCTCCACCCCAAGTTGGCCTCAAGAAGATCAAGTTCGACTCAAGAAGGGTAATTTGATCTGACGAGAAGCCTATATATTGAAGCAGTTGGATTTATTTGGAGTACAAGCACTCACAAAAGTTCGATCTCCTAGAAGAAGTCGTGAAAAAAGTGCGAAGTTGCAGTAGAATAAGGAGAATCATAGGATCAAAGGTTTTGAGTTATCTCTCTCTCTCAAACATGTGATTTTCTGGGCTACGACATCAAGGTTGAGGTTATGTTACGGCATCAAGAAGTTCTAGTACGACATCAAGGTCGAATTATGGCATCAAGGTCGAAGTACGACATCAAGGTCGAAGTACGAAATCAAGGTCAAAGTGCTGCTTCAAGGTAGAAGTGTTGCTTCAAGGTCGAAGATCTAAGTGCTTCAAGGTCAAAGTTGTTGCATTAAGATCAAAGTTGTTAGGTTGAATATACTATTGCAGGGAAGTGTTTTTGTGGCTACTACTGCATCTAGGTCAAAGAAAATACTAGAAAGTGATCATCTGCTGAAAAAGGAAAGGACTAACTTGGTGTGGAGGAAGTCTGTGTCTAAGTCAATATTTTTGGATTGTCTCAAAAAAATTATTGAAGGAAGAGTTGTTGATTGGGTTTTACCCAAGATTGGGGTTTTTCCTTAGTTTTTTGCCTACATTTAGTGTCCTTGATCTTTGTGCTATTGTTTTTGTAATTTCTTGATGAACCAAGAGAAAAGAAGAACATAAGAAAGTTAATAAGAACACAATAATCTCACAATAAATTATTAAGTATAAGAAAATATTTCTTCCTTTCTGATTTTCTAACAAGGTTTTAGAGATAATGTGAAAAAGAAAGAAAAAGGAAAGTTGAAGATATATTGAAAGAAGACTAAGGAATCTCAAGAAGTTGAGCAAGGGATCATATAAGGAGACCTTACAAGGAAAGGAGTTTACTACCTTTAAGGACAATGTCTAACTCCATAAAGGGAGAAAATAAATCAGAAGGAGCATCAAATTATAGGTCGGGGAAAAAAAGGATAGATCTAATCCTCGAAAAGAATAAAGTTTTGGATATAGTCTATAGATGAATCAAGTGAAACAAATAAAGAAAATTTTAGAGAAACAAAGATTTTTTCCATGAGTCTAATAGTGAGTGGATTGCATGCAGTCAAGGAGTCAAAATATCTTTAGTAATCAACAACGCAAGTGAATAAGAGAAAATATTGAATGACTATTCCACTCATCACGAGAAGAAAGGAACCTTCAATAAGTACAAAAGGGCAATGCTACACTTGTCATAAGATGGGTCACGATAAAAGGGATTATCTTGAGAATCCAGGGAATAAAATAAGGAACAGGGATCAAGCAAAATTTTCTGAAGAAGTTTCACCAAAGAAGAACAAGATGGAAGGATCTAAAGTCAAAGACCTATTTGTTATGGATTCTATCCCTTATGTATCCCTCAAGTTTGGATGAAGAAGGAGCCCTCACCACTTTCCAAACATAAGTATCTTACTCCTTGTATTATCTTTTATATTTGGTTTCCCTTACTATCTAAGTTTATTTATATTAAATTCTAATGACATTTCCATTCATATTTTCCTTGTTTAGGAAAGGCTTAATGAATACTCAAGGATTATTAAAGAAGGCCTCACAAGACAAAGCATTGGGATTATAAGGTTTGTTAAGAAACAAAGGTATGCCTTAGACCATAAGGTTTGTTCTCTTCATGATAAAGGTACATTCATTCTTTTTGGTAATCTATTCTATATTACTAACATTGTTGTGTCTAGCACTCTTGGATCATAAAGATTCTTGATTGGGTGATTCATCATTAGATAAATCTACCCTCCTCCCATATTTGATTATTCTTGTGGAACCCTAAAGAGGTTCTCTGTAAAACCATAACTTAAGGGTATGTCGATGATAATGTGTGAAACCCTACCCTACTTAAGGTTATTGATGAAGTCTAAAGGAAATGTCTGATGCTTTGATGATGTCATTTTTGGGGTTGTGGTATGGTTATGAAAGCCCTAACTTGTTAGGGTTGAATGCTGATGTTTGAAATCTGAAACCTTTGAAGTTTTGGTAAATTAGGGTTCATTGTTTTATGTGTTGAAACCTTAGGGTTTGGTAGGGCTTATGAGAAAGACCCCTATTTTAGATAATGTTCTAGGAATGAAACCCTAGGCATACGTTTGTCCATCTTATCAAATACGTTAGATGTATGAATGTGTTTGTGTCATTGGATTTGACTAACTTATGTTTTCATGTGCATGATGATGGAATCCTAGATATATGTGTTGACCTAATTTTTGATGGTCATAAGTTCTAGGTTTTGGAACTAAGTCATAGTCTAAGTTTGATACTCTAAGATGATAGTATTTATGAATTCTAGGGTTTTGTAGCTAAATCTTAGTAGAAATTAAATTCTCTAGTATGTGATTTGACAAATATGGGATTTATGAAACGTTGATAAAAACCTAAAATTGTATTATGATTAGTTTGATTATTGAGAATTAGTAAATGAAAATCTAAGGTCTACATCAAACCCTAGTAGAATCTAGTCATGTTGTTAATTGAGATGTGATTAGTTTTGATTGTTGAATCTCATGTATGAAATCCTAGTAGGAAGTCTAACATATGAATTTTGAAAGTTGTTAGATGCATTATTGTAGTGGTCTCTATGGTTTTCTATATGTTTATCATATCTCTAAAATAAATATTGAAGCCCTAGATATAATGATATTGATATCTTGAGTTGTTGATGTGATTTATAGTTTGTAACAAAACCTAGGCAAGAAGATGAAGTATAGAAGTAAAGTCTCTTGCTGATTATGTTTATAATGTCAAATGCTTCCATTATTATATTATTATGATATGGTTAACTTCATGCTTCTATAGATCTGGTTGTACTTGCTATCTAAATTGTGTAGGTACATAATCTTCAAGATGGTGAAGATGTTCATTTAATAATCAAGATGAAGAAAGTTATATGGATGATGATGACCATGATAGCTCTGATGAGAAGGATGGAAGCAATGAAAGATTCTTTGATGTCGTATAAAATAAGTTGATCTCCCTAGGTTAAGAGGGAGCTAGGGTATATTCCTTGTATAATGATTATATCCTCCCTAGTTAAGAGGGAGTGATGGATATGGTTATCTACTTCATGTTTCATGCACTAGATCAGGACTAACAACGGTTGTAAGTCTAAGTGAAGACCATAGTGAGAGAAGGACACATCACTCTTGTCTTCATGGAAACAAGTCCCTGGTTAAGAGGGAGGGCATATTATAGTCATGATGGAAATCTTGAAAGAAGAAAATTGGAGAATGCACTTTGAGGGGTTGCTTAAATAAGAAAAGTAGGATCTATTTGTAGAATATGTTGTTGCATGAAAATTAGGAAAGGAAGATGTATGATTAACGAATCTTATGTCAAGATTCGTTTGGAAGTCCTACTATGATAAATTGAGAAGCAACATCAGTTGTCTGGAATATCCTGGATATTTTTGTTTACTTATGTACATTTGAAAGTTTGTTACTAATTGGGGTTGTGTTTGTAGAGGTAAGTCTCTCAAAGGTTTGATAGAATTTTGGTTACACGAGAGAGATTTGTTACCGATTGGAATAATCAAGAGTGTTGAGGCTTTGTGTGTAATGCACACTGCCTGGGAGGACATATGGACAACACTTTGTGTTGATGTCTATATCCCGAAGTAGGGAGGATGGCATTGGTCATGGAGATCTGACCTCAAATACACACCTAGATCCCTAGGATGATGGTTACCAAGTAAGCATGATGGTACCTAGAGAGGCTAAAATATTTATTCCATCTTAGTCCCACTCAGATACATTTCCCTGGTTAGAAATCTTATCCGTGGCATTATGGTGCCTAAATTGTTGAGAGACCTTGGATAGATTTCACTGGTCAGGAATCTAGTCCATGGAATTGTGGTGCCTAAACTCTTCATAGTTCACATAGTTGGAGATCTTCCTTGTACTTGTATATGATGAATACCTCCCTAGTTAAGAGGAAGTGTTGAAAAATGTAACTAGATTCGGTCTTCATAATTATATTTGAGTCATAATAAAATTTACTTATGAAAAATAATGAAAGGAAATTTGATATCACTTATTAAAGCTTGGGTTTCATGCTTGGGTCATCATGTTTTAGGTCAAATTCCTCATTGAGGACTTCTAGGATTTATTATAAGTCAATAGAGTCATTATACATTTAAAGAGACCCTTCTTGGGATTTTGAATCATGTAAAAGTAATTATTTTTGAGTAAAAAATGAATGGTGTCTCCTCCATAAGAAGTTCGCCTCAAGAAGGGTAATTTGACCTCACCAAAAGCCTATTTATTGAAGTAGTTTGATTCATTTGGAGGACAATCACTCACACAACTTCAATCTCCTAGAAGAAGCCATGAAAAGGTGTGAAGTTGCAGTGGAAGATGGAGAATTATAGGATCAAAGGTTTTGGGTTATCTCTCTCTCTCAAACGTGTGATTTTCTGGGCTACAACATCAAGGTCGAAGTTTTGTTATGGCATCAAGAAGTTATGTTATAGAATCAAGGTCGAAGTATGATGTCAAGGTCGAAGTACAACATCAAGGTCAAAGTACGACATCAAGGTCAAAGTACGACATCAAGGTCAAAGTACGACATCAAGGCCAAAGTACTGCTTCAAGGTAGAAGTGTTTCTTCAATTTCAAAGAGCTAAGTGCTTCAAGGTTGAAGTTGTTGCATTAAGATCGAATTTGTTAGGTCAAGTATACTACTACATCGAAGTGTTGTTGCTGCTACTGCTACATCTAGGTCGAAGACACTACTAGAAACTGATCATCTGCTGAAAAGGGAAAGGGATGAATTGGTGTGGAGGAAGTCTGTGTCTAAGTCAAGAGTCTAGATTATCTCAGAAAACCTATTGAAGGAAGAGTTTTTGACTAGGTTTTCCCCAATATTGGGGTTTTTCCCTAGTTGTCAACCTACATCTGGTGTTCTTGATCTTCATGCTATTGTTTTGGTAATTTATTGATGAACTAAGATAAAATAAGAACATAATAAAGTTAATAAGAACACAATAATATCACGAGTAATTATTAAGTACGAGAAAAAATTTCCACCTTTTCAATTTTAAAAAAAAATGATGTATGGGATGTTGTTATGATACCTAAAGGAAAGTCTATCATAACTTCAAAATGGTTATAAAAGATCAAGCATGGAGGTGATGGAAGCATTGAGAAGTATAAATCAAGGTTCATGGCTTGAGGCTTCTCCAAAAAAAAGGGAGAATATTACGATGACATATTTGCACCTATTTCTCACTACACCACCATTAGATTGATTGTTGCCCTTATTTCTAGTCAAGGATGGGTTCTTCAACAAATGGATGTGAAGACTGCGTTTGTTCATGGTGTTACACAGTAATTTGTCACCATTGGTCACCGTCCCTGTTACCCCTGTTTTCATACATTGGAGGATACATTCCGGGACCTCTGAGCAGTGACATAGCCTAAAAACACTTGCATTATGTTCCCCTGAGTATGTATTTCATGTTCCCTGAAGACACCTTCTGCAAATTATCCCTGAAAAGTGCCCTTTTTCCATTGGCGCAGGTACACAGTGTCTTACCCGCGCCAATCACTGAGATCCTTAAAAAGGGGCGCGCCCATTGGCGCTCTGTCCTAGAACAACACTCGCGCCAACTAAGTTTGGTAATGATTTTTGGCAAACGCGTGCTCGTATGTTTTTTCCTTTCAGATCATGAAGTCTTTTGAGGGAAAAATCCATCTGATAGAGGTCGAGAGTCATAATCTATCCTTGACATCTGTCCTCAGTAGCTTTTCGGAGATAATGTCGATCCACAATGGGTGTCCTGGTGCATTGAATCTTCCTCCCTTCTCCATTTATAAAAGTCTGTCCTCATGCATTAGACAGGCTAGTGAAAAGGAGTTAGGAAGTTCTGGGAGTTCTGGGGAGTTCTGGGAGTTCTAGGAGTTCTGGGGAGTTCTGGGAGTTCTGGGAGTTCTGGAGTAATTCTAGTTGTGATTATGCTTGTCTGGAGTGATAGTAAGAGTCTTGAAGCATAGAGAGGTTATGCTGCCAGAATCCTGAGAGAGAGAAGGTCTATTGCAAGGCATACATAGCTGCTCACCCAGCCAGAGAATAGGTTCAACGTCAGAACCTTGGTTGTATCTTTCTCTGCCTATTATTCATTAATAGATGACTACTGTTATGGTTCCATTCTCATTTGTCTCATAATGGTTCATGTGAATTACATCCTTTCTGACTGATGTATAGTTGCTTTTACTAGATTTCACTCTTGTGTTTGTTCTCTCTTTGCATGTGCAGGTGTCCATCCGCGAGGATAGTGGAGGATCGTGATCGGCTAGAGCGAAGGAGCGGGAGCGGCATCTCTTCATCAAATAGCGCTGGAATCCAAGTAGGTGTTCATTACCCACTTTGTAATCGCAACTAGGAACTTGCAGAGTAGCATTGATTGATTGTTGCTAGACCCATTTGGGCTAGTGGGATCGCCTCTGTCCGCAGAGGGGATTTACCTGTTCAACACTTGGTTCAGATCCAGCTATGCACCACAACCCAATAGCTTGTATATTAGATCTTGCTCTTCATCAGATATTCAATTTCTCAATGCCTTTGCCTAATGATCTTCTCCTCCTTTTATAGTCTTAGGCCTTGCTCAATACCATGGACCAAAACCACTTAGGATCAATACCTTGGACCAAATACCTGGGGTCAACACTTCGGACCAGATACCTTGGACCAATACCATGGATCAAGATACCATGGAACAAATACCACGGACCAAGGCTTAGTTTTCCAACATGTACGCGCCTTTCCTTCTATGAAAGTGTGTGTGTACGTTATATGCGCCTTTTGGTTTTGCTAACTCGCGTGTAGACGCAGCTTGGTCAATAGGGAACCTGCATATACCTATCTTTCTTCATTCTGTAAGTCAGAACTGTGATCTGTCATCTGAGTGAGTTGCCATCAAGGATAACACCTGCGTCATAGGCAAAATCAGTGTCGTAATGCACAATGATAGTTTTGTAGGTAACACATTGAGAAACCTTATGACCAAAGTTATGGCATGAAAAGCATTGTCCATTAAAGAAGGAATTTATGTGATCATAAAATATTTTGGTATTGTTCACCTTTTTGTTAGTGCATCTATTGATGTTCACCCTTGGAGTAAAATGAGCATGATTTACCTGGGGACTACATTTAGGCTTTTGCTCAGGATTGACACATTGTTGACTGGTTTTTTCTACATTAAGATAGCTTCTAGCGATGGCTGAAGACTTTTCTGGTTGGAATGTTTCTCTAGTGTATCCAAGACCAACCTTTATAAGAGGAGAACTCTGAACCTTGATGATTTCATCTAAGGTTTCTGATCCTTTAGCAAATCTAAGATTAAGATATTTTGTCTTCTCAAGTTCCTTTCTTAGACCCATTACTTCGCACTCCAATTTTTCATTGTGATTTTCCATTTCCGTGAGTTGATGTGTGAAAGTGTCTATGACTATATTCTATTCTTCCAAGCAAATTTTGAGTTGAGTGATTTCTTCAAGAAAACCTTCTTCTTCTAAGGCATCCATGAACTTATCATTTTCATAAGACATGAGTAGTTTAATATCTTGCTCAAATTCATCTTCATCACTATTAGACAGACCATCACTATCTTCATGAGTATAATAACTTCTTCTATTAACAAATTGTTTCCTATTACCTTTTGCAGAATCCTTTCCTTTGTCATGTTTATCTTCATGAGGACATTTAGTAGCATAATGACCAAATCTACCACAAGAAAAACATTTGAAGGGAAGCTTACCTTTGAATCTTCTGGTACCCAGTTGAAGTTTCTTCACAAATTTTACCTCACCTTCTTCTAATATATATCCTGATTCCTTGATATCTCCATTTATTTTCCCTTTGCAAAGGCTTTGAAAGCGACTGCTCTAATTTTTGATGGACCTCCTTTCCTCATTTCAAATCAAGTTAAAATTCCATGAAGTTGAACAACAATAAAAGATTGTAGATCCTGCTTCTCTTCAATGGCAGATACTTTTGACTCAAATTTAGAAGATAGAGATCTTAAAAATTTCTCTACTAGAGTAGCCTCTTTTATTTCTTCACCTAGATTCTTCATATGATTTACAATCTCATATACTTGTAAAAAGTAACTAGCAATACTTTCATCAGTATACATCTTGAGAGTTTCATATTGAATTCTGAGAGTATGGAGCTTAACACGTTTTACCTGGGAGTCTCCTTCGTAGATCTGAATGATTTTGTTCCATATTGCTTTGGTAGTGTTGAGCTACATGAATTTGACGAATTCTGATTCTAATAGACTTCCCAATAATGCATTGATGACTTTGGCATTGGTTTCATATGATTTATTTTTTTCTGGATCTATGGGGACTACTTCTAGATATTGGTATCCTCCTTCCACAATTTCCCAAACATCAGCTCCAAGTGATTGAAGATAGGCTCTGGATCTTATCTTCCAATATGCTAAGTTATTTCCACTGAAAATTGGTGGTCAGATAGATCCCATTCCTTCGTGATTACTCATCTTGAGATATCTTCCTTGAAGCAATCAATCTTCTTCTGAAGGACCTGCTCTGATACCAATTGTTAGGAAAAATACTGAGAGAGGGGGGGGGGGGGGTGAATCAATATTTAAACTTTCACAATAATAATTTTTCCTTTTCAAACTGTATATGCGATTTTACAGAAACCAAACAGTGCATTTCCGTGACTATAATGAATGAAGCCAATGTATAGATAATAAACTTATAAAATTACTAATTCATTGTCTATTGAACTTAAATTAGAGCGTGATGCATTTACTAAGCATTAAACAGATGCAATAAGAACATAATAAATCAACACACATAAACAACACACATGAACACCAGGATTTTTCAGGTGGAAACCCAATGTGGGAAAAAACCACTGTTGATGTCGTCTTAGTCTTCAATTTTCTTATTTTAAAAATGTTTACAAGTTTTTTACTGGTGCAAACTTTTTTCTATACGTAGACATCTACCTGCTGAAGGCTACAACCTTCACTCATTTTCCAGATTCTATTGGAAGGGAGCTCCAACCCCCTAGCTCTTGTACTGGCTAATATGTTTACCAGTATGTAGGCGCTGACCTACAGAAGCCTACAACCTTTACTCGTTCTCCAACTGCTACTATAAGGGAGCTACAACCCCCTAGCTCTTGTACTGGCTGATATGTTTACCAGTATGTAGGTGCGGACCTATAGAAGGCTACCACCTTCACTCTTTCTCCAAGGACCACGTTTCATAAATTTTTAGACTAGATACTCCTAGTACACATCAACACACTATGTAGGCCACATTTCATAAAATTTTTAGACTAGACCCATCAGTAAAAAGAAGCCCAAAATCAATCACCACTGCAATACAACCATTAAATACAACTGCATCAAACAATCACTGAAACCCATCAATCTCTAAAGCAAACACAATCAATCAATATGAACAGTCATATCACTTTCACCAGAACACAGAGTTGAACCTAGAACACTACATCAACAACTAGAACCATCTGCAACCTCAAAAATCATATTTCAAAATGTATACGCTACTTCAATGAGGAAAACCTGCGTGTTTATGCTACTTTTTGTAACCCAACCTGCGTATACCTCTGAATATACTGAATCATAAAACATCAGAACCAAATACTGTACTAACCAAATACATTATGAAGATCTATTGTCATATTATAGAGTTCTAAATAGATAGCAGCAAAGATCACCCTTCTTACTCAACCAATCATTCAACCATACTCAATCTCCTTATACAATCAGTTTTACTTTAGATCTAATGAAGACATCATTGACAAACAACAGTAAAACGACAACACTGATAAAATATACAAGTCATTTTTGAACAACTAGCCCTTCCTCTGCATATGCTACTTGGAAGTGCAGAATTCATGTGTATATGCTCCTTCACTGAGGCGAACTTGCGTATAGATATGCAAATAATGACTTATAGCTTCACAGCTTTTCAAGACTTCAGATATATCCAAATCATAACATTTAAAGGATAAAACATGTGTTAGCACTCAGATCTAGCCCATCCATTATCAGATCATACAATGATAAGTCATTTCAGGTCTCATGATCCTGACCCAAGATTGTATCCAAGGGTGCACAAGATGTTTCAGATCTCTATCATAACCATAGCCCTTACAACACAAAATATCCTTCGGATAAAAGTATTAAAAAAAACCCTTTCACTTGCACACTTATCCCTTTGTTCTCCTCCTCCTTATATATTAGAGCCTTTGTCAATACCATGCACCAAAACAACACTTAGAACCTATGGTATTCTTAAATGGGATCAAGTAACCATTATTCTGCTCAATATTGTGGGCTAATACCATGGTATAGACCCTTGGTATTCTTTAACATTAATTTTCAATCCCATACACGCTTTTCCTTCTGTGAAACTGCATGCATACGTATACATGCCTTTTATTCCGTGTATCTGCATGTATACATGACTTGAACTAGGTTGACCAACGTATACAACTTAAAACACTCTCTTTACTCAATTTCTTGATTTTGATCTATAATCATTTGTCCCATCATCATGTTCTTCTGTGCCATTACTTTGTTACCTATGAATAGACTTGTTACAATGTGATTTGCCATCATACATTACTTTATGATTTTTGAATTGACTTGTATGTGGGTTTCCATCAAGGACAACACATGTACCATAATGCCAACATCTAGATCATGTTGTGCCAAATTAGGAGGAAGTTTGCAAATGGACATGTCTTATGCTACTATTATATATGGAGGTGAACAACTTAGATTATACAAGGAGGTTAGATTCATTAATACTATTTATAGAGATGATCAAACAAGAAATCATCCAATTTATGTAGATGATAAAGATTTTGGATGTTTCACACTATCATCAAATAACTTACAAAATGCTAAGCTTAGCATTGAACAGATTGTGGATAAACTTGAAGCTGTCAAAATTGATATTTGGAAAGTATACTTTGATGGAGCTGGAGCTGGTATTGTACTTATTTCACCAGATAAAGAGAACATAACTCAATCCTATAAGTTAGAATTTGATGTTACAAACAATGTAGTAGAATATGAAGCTTTACTTTTAGGATTGGAATTAGCCAAAAGCCTTAAAATACAAAATCTAAGTGTATTCAGTGACTTAGAACTCATTGTTAAATAAGTAAGAAATATTTGTCAAACAAAACACCCCAGGCTTAGATGTTATAGAAATGAGGTATGCGACTTAGTGGATAATTTCTTTCAGGCATTTAATATCACTGCTATTCCCAGAAATGAGAATATTCATGCCGATTGTTTAGTTGTTTCAACTAGTTCTTTTGAAATTCCTAATCAAATGCAGCTACAATATCAGATTCAAGTAAAATACAGATCCTCAATTCCTGATAATCTTAAATATTGGAAATATATTTGAAGATGATGAACAATTAAAATCATTTTTGCAACTAATTGATGAATTTCTAGCCTTACAAATTGAAGAAGAACAACTTGATGATTAAGAGTTGAATAAGGAAAATGAAACTTCACAATTAGACTAAAAAATTGCTGATCATAACATCCTTCAGCTACCAACAATTTCATCCTAAAGGGCTTAGTTCCTCTCGAGAAACTGTTTGATCCCAATGATGTTCCTAAAATCCCATTATCAAATGCATTTGAAGAAGATATAGAAGAATGTAATATTGGAACTCAAGAAGAAACCATTAATATTAAAATCTCTGCATCATTACCAAAGGAAACAAAATATAAATAGCTAGCTCTCCTTAAAATTTACAGGGATGTTTTTTCTTGGTCTTATGATGAGCTAAAAACATGTGATACAACACTCATTGAACATAAGATTCCTCTGAAACCCAAAGCTAAACCTTTTAAGAAAAATTTAAGGAGAATAAAACCAGTGTTTCTTCCCACAATATAAAAAGAACTTAAGAAACTCTTGGATGCCAAAATCGTAGTTCCCTTAAGATATTATGATTTGATAACAAATTTGGTTCCAGTTAGAAAGAAAAATGGTGAAATCAGATTGTGTGTGGATTTTAGGAACTTAAACAAATAATCGTTAAAGGACAATTATCCATTACTCAAGATGGATCATTTACTTCAAAAAGTTTCAGGTTCTAATAGAATTATTATGTTAGATGGTTTTTCTGGATAAAATTAGATCATGGTGAGCCCAGAAGATAGAGAGAAGACATCATTCATGACTCCTTGGGTTAAATTCATGTATGAAAGGATGCCTTTTGGAATAAAAAAATGCTGGAGCTACTTTCCAAAGAGTTATGGATTTAGCATTTGATGGTAAGATTAATAAATTTGTTTTCATTTATTTAGATGATCTAACCGTGTTCTCAAGTTCTGACCAAGAACAATTAAAGCTCTTGAGAAAGGTTTTTGACAGGTGTAGGAAGTTTGGGATATAACTAAATCCAAAGAAGTCCTTGTTTGCCATAAAATAAGGAAAAATGCTCGGTCATATTATTTCAAAGGAAGGAGTAGTCATTTACACAAAGAGAGTTTCAACTATCCAAGCACTTTCACTACCAAGGAATAAAAGGGAAGTCCAATATTTTCTTGGGAAAATCAACTTTTAAAGGAGATTTATACCAAACTATGTTGAAATAGTTAAGGATATTACTGATATGCTAAGAAACAAACATGAAGTCAAGTGGAAAGTTCAAGCAATATTTTCTTCTATCAAAATAAAAAAGGCCACTTCTGAAGCCCTAGTATTAGCCAATACAAACTATTATAAACCTTTAAGCATTTTCTCTTTTGCTTCTGAAACTACCCTAGCTGCTATCCTTTTGCAAAGGAATGAAAATGAAGATGACCAACCTAAAGCCTTTTTCAGTAAATTCATTAGAGATGTTGAGTTGAAATATGACATTATTGAAAAACAAGCCTATGCCTTATTTCAAGCGTTGAAATATTTTAGAGTCAATGCCTTCATTCTTCCATTATTTCCTATGTTACAAATAATGCTATTAAGACTGTATTATCACAACCTGATACAGATGGTCGAAGAGGAATATGGATCACCAAGATATTATAATTTGATCTTATTATCAAATGTTATGAAACCAACTCACAAAAATATAGAAAAGAAATATCAACGCCTTAGAAATAAGCCTCTTCGAGGGGGCAACCTCCTTTACATTACACAAATGAACAATTCTTGGATGATACAAATGACAATACCTCCTTTCTATATATAGGAGTCTAAGGGGTCATAATGTAATTAGAGGCGACATAAAAATAATAATGTAAGGGCACAAAAATCACAATAGTGGGCTTCTATAGGGCATAATAATAACAATATGGGACTACATGGGCACAACAATATAATAAGGGGGTTGGACTTATAACAATAAGGGGTTACACTAGTAGTATATGGACCTAACGCGCCCCTCTCCTTCAAAAAGTGTTGTCCTCAACGCTTGAGTAGTTCTAGATGCTTCTGTATAAAATTCTCGTCCTCCCATGTGGAATCTTCAGTGGGTAAGTTCTTCCACTTGATGAGATACTCTGATATTGATCGATTCCGTAGTTGTCAGGTTCTTGTTTCCATGACTGCTTCAGGTTCCAATATGATTTTTCCTTCCTCGTCAAGTTCCGACAATATTGTTTGAATTGGGAGCTTTTCACTTATAAACTTATTTAAGCATGAAACATGGAACACTGGGGGCACTCGGGAAGATGCAAGAAGCTCCAATTTGTATGCCATAGTACCAATATTTTGCAGTGCCTTGCAAAGACCATAGTACTTTGGTGATAATTTATTATCCTTCTTAGCATGCTCGAGGGACATTTGTTTGTATGGTTGTATTCGTAAAAATACCAAGTCGCCTATATCAACTTCTTTCGATGCAATGTTGATTTTCCTTTTGTTTCATTCGATTCTGTGCCAAAGTGACGTTATCCTTTAAGAGTTGGAGAACTTTTGTTGTTGAGTGTATACCTTAACACCTTCATGAGATACAATATGACCTAAGTATTCCACCTCTTATACTCCAAAGAAACATTTGGAGGTTTTTGCATATAATTATTTCTCATCCAATAGTCTAAGCACTCTATCAACATGTTGAACATGATCCTTCCAAGACTTGTTGTAGATTAGTATATCATCAAAAGATACTAACACAAATTTTCTAAGGAAGGGTTAGAAAATGGAATTCATCAAAACTTGGAATGTAGAAGGTGCATTGGTAAGGCCAAAAGGCATGACCAAAAATTCATAATGACCCTCATGAGTTCTAAATGTTGTTTTTGGAATGTCTTCAGTCTTCATTCTGATTTGATGATATCCTGCATGAAGGTCCAACTTGTTGAAGTAAATTTGTCCATGCAATTCATCCAATAATTCATTAATGAGAGGAATGGGAAATTTTTATTTAATAGTGAGCTTGTTGAGCTCTCTATAATCTAGAGACCTACGCCATGATCCATCCTTCTTGTGCACCAATACTACTGGAGTAGAGAAATAACTTTGACTAGGTTGAATTATACCAACCTCTAGCATTTTTGCAACCATACGTTCAATTTCACTCTTTTGTGAAAAGGGATATCTGTAAGGCCTGATGTTTGGAGGAACACTTCTTGGAAAATGAATAGCATGATAATGATCACAAAAAGTGGGAGGCCTTTGGGAGTCTCAAATACCTTGGAATGATTGTCCAAGACTTTTTGGAGATCTGGAGAAATAAATTATTTCGACGTGGGAACCTCTAGTGAACATAATTGTGCAATTAATCCTCTTTGTTCTTTCTTTAGAAGCTTTTTCATCCCATTAGAGATGATTATATTTCTTGGTTTCCCTGTGATACCCCTTAATTCAACTTCCTTTCCTTCCGAAGAAAATTTGATGAAAAGTTCTTGAAAATTAAAAGCTATTGTACCCAAGGATTGTAGCCATTGGATTCCTAGTACAACATCAACACACCCATTGGAAGGAAAGCATGGGCTATTCAATACATATTCTCCCATGGATTAGCTTGATATTATGGCACTTTCTAGAGCAATTTATGGTTCCTCCACTTGCAACCATCACTTGACACTCTGGTGTTGGATATAGGAAGCAATTTAATTACTTGGCTATCTTACAATGAATAAAATTATGGGTACTACTTGAATCTATCAACACTATTACCTTTTTCTTCTTGATATGTCCTTCTATCTTGATAGTTTGAGGAGTGGTAATTCTAGCCAATGCATTACAAGATATTGTCAGATTAATTTCTTGATGCTCGATGTGATATTTTTCTTCTTGAACCTTTTTCTTCTTGATATGTCCTTCTATCTTAAGAGTTTTAGGAGTGGTAATTCTTGCCAATGATTTACAAGATATGGTCGGATTCATTTCTTATTTCTCTGGGGTTGGTTCCTGGTGTATATCCTCTTCTTTTGATGTTTCTTGATCCTTTTCTTCCTCTTCTTCACAATCAATGTAAAATAATTTCTTCTCAGTACACTTATGACCTTTAATATATTTGTTATCACAATTTTGACAAAGCAATTTTGCTCTTTTTTCTTCCAATTGTTGTGGTGTCAAACTTTTAGGTTGTGGAAGGCTAGGAGAAATAACACTTCCATATTTATAGTTGTGAGGGGTAGACATCCTTGTTGCCATAATTTTTGTTTCCACTTTTCTTTCCAACCTGAATGCCTTCTCCAATGAATGAGGTTCCCAAAGACGAACCTCATGTTGAATGTTATCCTTTAAAGTCCATATGGAGACATCAATCCTCCACTTCTTTGGAATATCATTTTCCCTTATATTTAATTTTTGAAATTCCTCAATGTGTTCTACCATTGACCACTTTTGTTTGAGATTTATCAATTGGCTAAAGAAGATGTTGCTCTTTGTACCCTCATAATGTGCTATCATTTCCTCCGTGAAAATTGACCACATAACAAGTGGTTTACCAGAATAAAGCCCTTTATACCATAAAAACCGATCCAATTCTAAATATGAAGATGCAATACGTACCTTTTGTAACAGTTGAACCTCATGTAGATCAAAATATTGCTCCATCTGTAGTACCCAATTTACTGGATCCTTGCCATCAAAGTTCCTCATATCTTCTTTTCTTGATGTTAGGAGCTCGATCTTGAAATGAATGTACCTATGTAATTTCAGATCTCCACATTCTGAAATTGTGTCCTGCAATATCCCTCCGAGTCCTCTTTCTAACCCTGCAAGTCTGATCAAGATTGGATTCTGCAAGGAAGATTTATGTCAAATCTCCCACGATGACCTGATTATAGACTAGTTCAGTAGAGTGAACTTTTATGAAGTTCCACGTGTCACTATTTAGCCCTTAGGACCTGAACCCGATACAAAGAACACCATATTCCGTTTTATTTCCGTAACTTCTTACGAAATTTCAATCTGATGCACAAAGAGAAAGCTATGATAATATTCCCAAGGTCACCTATTTGGGATGTAATTTAGGAGCCTGCAGAAACCCTAAATTTCTTCGACATATCTCCGAAAGTATAGAAAAAAATATATGAAATTCGGGCCCGAGCTTCACCAAGTTTTCAGTTCAAATGGGCTTTAATTTCAGAGTCTGAAACTGTGTAGAAAAACAATTATAGCGAAAATTCAACGATGGCCTGTTTGAGATGGAATTCTGGAGCTTTCAAAAATCCTAACTTCCTTAGATCATATCTACGAAAATATAGCAAGACAATATTTGAAATTTGGACTTGAGCTTCAGGGGGATTTCTTCTCAAATGAGTTTTTTTTTTTTTTTAATTATCTTTTGAAGCATCACATAAAAATAGTTATAGAAAATATGCCACGATGACCTATTTGGAGCAGCGAAACCCTAGAATCCAAAGCTCTGATACCAAATGTTATGAAACCAGCTCACAAAAGGATAGAAAATAAATATCAACGCATTAGAAATAAGCCTCTTCGAGGGGGAAACCTTCTTTACATTACACAAATGAACAATTCTTGGATGATACAAATGACAATACCTCCTTTCTATATATAAGAGTCTAAGGGGTCATAATGTAATTACAGGCGATATAAAAATAATAATGTAAGGGCACAACAATAACAATAGTGGGCTTCTATGGGGCATAATAATAACAATATGGGGACTACATGTGCACAAAAATATAATAAGGGGGTTGAACTAATAACAATAATGGGTTACACTAGTAGTATAGGGACCTAACATCAAATCTATAAAGTTGATAAAGGGTCAAGGTTTAGCTAAAATTTTAGTTGAATCCAATTGTAAATTTTTGGGAATAAATTATGTGATGTAAATATCAACAAAGAAGAGTCCACAAGAACCTTCTCAAACATCAGTAGAGAAGAATCCATAAGAACCTTCATCTTCAACTGAACCAACTCCTCTTCCACTCCACATTAATGAGAAATTTCTTCTTTGAGAATGGTACACTGATATTGTTCATTTTCTTCGTGATTTTGAGTATCCACCTGGATTCACAAACTATCAATGCAAAACAATCAAGTTAAAGGCCATTAAATATTGCATCATCAATGCAAATCTATATTGGAAGGATCCAATAAACATCCTTTCGTTATGCTTAACAGAAAGCGAGACAAAAGGACTTATTGATCAGTTTCATGCAGGTATCTGTGGTGGTCATTAAGCTTGGAGAGAAACAACATACAAGATTTTGAGAGTTTATTGTCCAACATTGTTTGCACAAGTAGGAACAAAGGTTATAAGCTTCATACCATGTCAATTTTTTGCTGGAAAGCAAAGATTAGCAGCACGCCCTCTAGTTCCAGTCTTGGTTGCAACACCTTTTATACAATAGGGATTAGACTTTATTGGAGAGATCCATCCAACATAAAGAAGCCAACATAAATGGATTTTAACTGCCACATATTATTTTACAAAGTGGGTAGAAGCTATACCAGTCAGAAATGCTACTGATACTGTTGCCATTGAAATCATTGAAGAAAACATACTATATATATTTGGATGTCCCCAAAAAATAGTTACAAATAATGCATAAGCATTCAAAAATATTAAAATGATTGAGTTTTGCCAAAAATATAAAATCCTACTACATCATTCTACCCCTTATTATCCTCAAGGGAATGGATTAGCAAAGTCTTCAAACATAAGTCTAGTCAAATTCATTAAAAAGGTACTTGCAGATCATAAGAGAAATTGGGACAACCATATTACAGATTTTGTTTGGGAAAATATAATTTCACCAAAGAGATCAATAGGTAAATCACCTTTTCATCTTGTTTATGGCATCGAGGCCATTTTTCCTACACATCTAGCTTTTGTTGTCATGAAATTCTTACAAGAAGCAAATGTAGAACCTGATTAATTTTCTAGGAGAATAAATTAGATTATAGAACTTAATGAAAATAGAGATGAAATTCAATATAAGCTTCAGAAATATTAGAACAAAATGAAAATATTGTTTGACAGAAAAGCCAAAGAGAGAGATTTCAAAGAAGGTGATTTGGTACTAAATTGGGATGCTGTAAAAGAAGAAAAAATAAAACATGGAAAGTTTGATAATCTCTGGTAGGGACCTTTTTGCATTGTAGAGGTTAAAGGCAACAATACTTTTGTCTTGAAAAACTTAGAAGGAAAATATTCTTCATTGTATGTCAATGGAAAATATTTGAAACATTACATCTAATACTAATATTTCTTCAGTCATTCACCATTTGTACGTTACCGGTTTATTGAAATTGTGGAAATTGAGGATATTGAGGGAACTGAGGGTACTTTCCATAAGGATTTTGCCATCCTTGTGACCAAGGTTGTGGCCAAGATTGCCAAGGCATTGGGGCAGTCCAATTACTTTGTGATGATTGTGCAAATGGTTGAGTGTTAAAACCTTGAGCTGTATTTGGCCGCGGATTCTGCATGGTCTTTTAGCAATAAAAAAAAGAGGGTCTACCTGATTTGGTATTATTTCTTCTTGATAGACAACTTTAAGACCTGGTATTGAGGGGCATTATTTTGTATCATGATTTTCCACACATATAACACAAGTTTCTACACTCTTTAAATCAAGAGGACATTCTCTCAGGGCATGTTTCGTTATGCACTTAGGGCAAAAAATGGACAATACAAGATTTTAAACTTTTTTCTTGTTTTGTATTTTAAGGGTGTCAATTTGTTCATTAAGACTCCATAAAATATCTGTTTTAAAATGATCAAGCAAGTTTCCTAATTTTGCTCTACTTACTGTCCGAACTGTAGATTTATTTTCCCTTGATAAAAGAGGATCTCTTGGATTTTTCCTGGTTCTTGCTTTGCCTCTTGAAATGTGTATGCCTAACTCAAAAATTTCTCCAAGTGGCAACTGAGAAATGTCTCCCTTACCCATTATATTGAGAATATCAATCCACTCATCTCTAATGGATTTCAATAAGAGAGCTTTTAAAGTTTCCTCATCTAGATTATTAATTTTTTCCCTTTTAACATTATAGGCAAATCTTTTAATGAAGTGTTCAAGATTTTCGTCTTCTTTCTATACCATTTTAAAGAATACTTCCTTAATATTATGGGGCATACAATAGTCCTTGTATTTATATAAGAATGTAGTTTTAATTTGTTCCCATGTTCTTATGGAGTTTATTCCTAAACTCATAAACCATTTTAATGTTGCATATTTAAGGGTTACAGGGAATAATTTCAACTTTTGAGCATCATGCAGATAATCATATGATCTACACAAGAATTAAAATTCAAAGAAAAATGTTTCAGGATCTTCAATCCTTAGTCCATGAAAGTTTGGAAGGATAGAGGCTGAGATATTTTTCATTGTCACAATTGTATCTTCATCGAGCATAAGAAATCTAAAGGGTTCTGGATTTATATATTCTCCTCTCCCTATCCATCTTCCTCCACCTCTTCCACCTCCCCTATTTCCTCCTATTCCTCCTCCAATCCTAGGTTGTTCACCATTCAAATTATGTACCTCTCCTTCCCCTTCTTCAAACATTTTAGATTCTTTGGAACTAATATAGGGTTCTGGTTCCAAAATTGGATTTTCAGCTTCCTCTAGTTCCTTTGGTTCTTATATCAATGGTTTGTTAAAATAGGTTTCTTCTTCCTCTTCTTCAGCAAGAACTTCTAGCTCTTGAGATAGAAGTTGTTCTCCAGTTGAAGATAGGAAAATTACTCCTGTTGTTGGAGAGGTGGGATCTTCTTCTTCTATTATGGCTTATGCTGACGAAGTTGGTGAATGTCTAGGTTGAATTTCAGATATTAATACCTCAGGGAGTTTGTGTCTACTTGCTATGGATGGAATTCGAGTTTGTGTGGGTGGTGTGGCACTATGAGGTCGTGGTGGGGTGAGTGATTTTGTTGGAATTAAACTCTTTCCTCTACCTACAAATCTACCCCTACTTTCCCTATGCATATCATGTTTTTATTTTTGTTGTTTGTTTGTTTTTTTTTAAATTTATCAAAATGAAAATGATTAAGAATTCTATTTACACTTTTCCAACAACGACGCCAAAATGTTTGTCAATTTAATTGTCTTAAATCATTACATAAATTATCGACCAAAGTTGGTAAACTTATGAAGTGCAAGTGCAATATATATGCTAGAAATCCTTTTTATTAAATCAGATTATTAATGTGCATGATTGAGTTATTGAAATTTATTTCTAAGGATTTAATTTATTCCTATCTTACTCTTCAAATAAAATGGATTTAACACATTAAATATTCCTACTCCTTTATAATGAAATAAAAAATATTCGTCACACTTGCAAAATGAAACTTAAAGCAAACTCACACTATCTCATTAAGAAAAATTAATTGATCTATTGGAACACAAATTTAATCTAAAAGAAAAGTTAATCATCTAACAATATAACAATCCTATAAAAACCAAAATGAAACTAACTTATTTTGAAAATGAAAACCACACATTTACTTATTATCAATCACTCATGCTCTGAAATGAAAACCATAAAAAAATCGTACATACTTTGAAATGAAATACTGTAAAATGGAACTATAAAGAAATCTATCAAGTTCTGAAATGAAACATTCTAAAATCATAAGGAAATCTATGAAAAGCGATTATACTATCACTAGCATCATTATAAATCAACTTGAAAAAGGAACGATTAGTGAAATATTTCTATCTCTATCTGATTGAAATAAAGACTGCAAATCAATTCTAAAACGTATGAATAACTGTAACAAACGATATATAAAAGATATATGAATACAAAACCTTCACTGTTTGCAGGGGACCTCAACAAATAGGCGGTCATGGAACATCAATCGAATAGTTAGCTACGGATTGAAACTTCAAAGGATTTTCTTTTGTGTTGTAGCTTCCTTTGTTTTCTTTGATGTGCTTTCTTCCTTTTTACTGACTTTCTTTCTTCTAACAGATTTCCTTTTAAGGCTTCCTAAAATTTCTGCAATATGAGTCTCATCTTCTAACTGTTCTTGTGGTTCTTATTGAGGTAATTTTTTATTTGGATTATTAGATATCCTCTTCCTTCCTCTTTTTGCTTTGCTACTACTAGGTGACTGTTGATCCTCCTCTTTAAAATTATTTATAACTAGGAAGCTATCCCAATTATCTCCTAGTCTTTCAAGATGAAATTCAATGAGTATTTTTAAAGTTTGTGGTGATACATAGTGTTTTCTATGAATTGGATCCCTTTCTAAACATTCCCAGACATTTTCCTTAAGTTATTTAATAGAAAATAAGGAAGATTGATTTCATTCTCTTCGAGAAAATGCACCATCAAACGAATGTGGTAAAAGAACATACTACCAAATCTTCCTTCAAATGTGACAAATTTCTGAATTACTAGAAACAAATTTTTCCATTTACCCTTACGTGTTGTACTGGGAATTCCTTTCTTAAAAATAGTGATATCCATACCTGGATTTTTCAAGAAATTCTTCCATTCTTCTCCTTCAATGCTCATGTTCTTGAACTATTTCACTCCAACTCTTGACAATTCAGTAGCTTCAACAATAAGAGATTCTATCACTGCAAACTTGATGTATCCAATTTCAACCTCTACGCCATCAAAATATTTGGCAAATTATTTGGTTACTTCCTTGTTAAAACCATCAAACTTTTCCACGAACTCTAGCCACTGTGATTTCTGCAACATTTCCTTCACCCGCGGATATCCTTCCATGAATTTTCTTCCATTGGTTTTGTTCTTATTATGACACCCATGGTTGAGAAGTTTTACGTCCGAATTCGCTTCTTGACAGGGTATGAGTCAGGGTTTTGGGATAATGGCTTCGGTGAGAGTATAAATGAGAGCGAGGGGAAAAACAAGTGAAGTGACCATTAGGGTATGAATGGATGTGAGTTGGGCGATTTCAACAATGAATTTGGAATTTGAGACGAGTGTTATGTAATTATGAGGGATGAATGGTTGATTTATGGCTTTTTATTTGATATGACAAGATATTTTCATCTCACTTTTGACAATTATGGTTTTTGAACCGGCGATATATTTTCCATATAATTCATATACTAATGTTTTGACCCTTATTATTAAATTAAATATTTGCATACCTTTTGAATTTATAGTTCTAACATTTGATTTCTCTTTTTTGTATTGCCTTCAGGTGCTTCTGTGGATGGATTTGATCATTTCTTCAACTGCTCCAATTAGTAGTCCTTGCCAAACATGAGCTGTAGAATTCTATCAAAGCTACATATTCTTAGAAATTATGTAGATATTTTATTCTAGAAATAAAAAGAGGGATAAAAAGAAAATAGGAACGGGAAAGAAATTTAGGATGCAAAAATTAATTGGTTTTCACCGTAAATTTTCTATATAAAACATGCCAACAATGTTGGTTTTCATGTATATATATATATATATATAATATTATATATATATATATATAATATATATATTTATTGTTATTTTTTAGAAAAGAAAAAGGCTTGTGAGTCAAGTTAGAGGAGAAAAAAATCATTCTTAAACAACTGGAAATCAATGTTGTCTTGCAAATGTTTGATAAACTCCTCCTTTGTCAATGACTTATGATAGATTCTTAATCGATGACCATTCACAAGAAAGGTGATTCTTCCTTAATCAATAGTTCTAATCCTAACTAAACCATTATCAAAGTCTGTTTCAATATCATAGGGCCCAAGCCAATGTGTTTGAAATTTCCCTTGGAAATCTTTGAACTTTGTTTCAAAAAGTAATGCCCAATCTCCTGGATGGAACTTTCTTCTTTGATATATTTGTCATGCATCTAGATCTCTATTGTTGACCTAGATTGGTTCTTTGGATTGCATCTTGTCTTATCTCATGAAGTTCATTTAGCTTCTCCATTCTTTGTTTTTGTGCCTCTGAAAGTTGAAGACCCAATTTAATTGTTGTCTTGAAATTTTTTACTTAAAACTCAATAGGAAAATGACTTGCTTCCCATAAACAAGTTCATAGGGAGTATGCCCTGTAGTGTTTCTCTATGTCGTACGGTATGCCCTTAAAGCTTCTGGAAGATTTTCTACCCAGTCTCTTTTATGCAGATGCACAATTTTGGTGAGAATTGCTTCAATTAATTTATTGGTGGACTCCACTTGTCCATTTTCTTGTGGATGGTATGGAGTGGACTTTTGATGTTTGATTTTGTACTCCTCCATTATCTTATGTACGAACTTAGATGTAAATTGAGTACCTTGATCTGTTACAATTTCCCTTGGGACACCAAAACGAGTAAATATATCCTAAAAAAATGAAACTACAACATTTTCAGTAGCAACATGAAGTGCTTTAGCTTCTACCCATTTTGTAACATAATCAATGCAAACAAGAATGTACCTTTTATGTCTCTATGGAAGATTGATTGGATCAACAAAATCCAAAGCCTATTTTTCAAAAGGCTTAATAAGTAGCTCAGGTTGTAGAGGCATTTCATGAGAGGAAACAAGTTTCCCCATCCTTTGATAACTATCACATCTCTTGACATACTCCTTGGCATACTTAAAAAGGGAAGGCCAATAGTAACATAAGAGAAGGAATTTGTAGGAAGTTCTTTTTTCAACGAAGTTTCCTCCACATGGCTCATCATGACATGCTTTCAATATCTCAGGTACTTCATCTTCTCTAACACACCTTCGGATGATCAAATATGGCCCTGTTTTATACAATTCTTGATTTATCCATGAGTAAGATGCACTAATTTGAATTACATTCCTTATTTCTCGAGGAGATAGATATGATGGTAACTTCCCTGTAGCCAAATAATTGGAAGTATCTGCAAACCAAGGTGATTTAGTAGATACTGCAAAAAGATATTCATCAGGGAAACAATCTTCCACAGGTACATCATTACTATCATTTTGAATTCTAGACAAAAAGTCAGCAACTATATTTTGTTTCCCTGGTCGATCCAAAATAGTGATGTTAAACTCTTGCAACAACAACAACCATCTTGTAATTCTTCCTTTAGTAACAAGTTTACCTAATTGTAGAATGAACTGTATGTACAAAAGTTTCGTAGCCTGTAATGTAATGTTTGAAATTATTGATGGCATGGACAACAACTAAAACTCCTTTTCTGTTACAGTGTAATTTAACTCTACAGGAGTCAAAGTTTTACTATTGTAATAAATGGCATAAGGATTTTAATCCTTTTGTCCTAGTAAAACTCTTAAATCTATGTCTAAAGCACGAGTTGAAATGTGAAAAGGTAGTTTCCAGTTTGGTCCTTTAAGAATAGGTGCTTTAGAGATTTTCTCCTTTAATGTTTCAAAGGCCTTTTGGCAATCATAATTCCAATTGAATTCAAAGTATTTTGTGAGAAGTTTGAAAGTGGAGATGCAAGTTTTGTAAAGTATTCTATGAATCTTCTATAGTAACCACTGAAATGAAGAAAACTTCTAAAATCTCATTGACAAGTTGGAATTGATAATTTAGAAATAACTTCTACTTTAGATGTGTCCACTCTAATTCCATTTCCTGAAATATGGTGTCCTAAAACAATTCCTTCAGTAAACATCATCAAAATTTTTTCATGTCTTAATGAGAGATTTTCCTCTTTACATATAATGAGAAAAATTTCCAAATTTTTAAGAGCTTCTTCAAAATAGTTTCCATAAACTATAAAATCATCCATATACACTTCCACACAATCATGAATTAGATAAGAAAAAATGCCTAAAACTACTCTTTGGAATGTTTCATGTGCATTACATAATCCAAAAGGAAGTACTCAGTAAGCAAGAGTTCCCCATGGGTAGGTAAATGTAGTTTTATCTTGGTCTTCTAGGGCTACATGGATTTGATTATACCCACTAAAACCATCTAAGAATGAAAAATATTTCGTCCTTGCATTTGCATCTAAAACCTTATCTATGAAAGGAAGTGGATTGTGAACTTTTAAAGTGGCTTTATTCAATTCCCTATAGTCAATACATACTCTCCATTTTCCATTCTTTTAGGAACAATTATTAAGGGTGAAACCCAGTCACTGTCTAATATTGGATAGATGAAATTGACATTTAACAGTTTTTGTAGTTCCTCATTAACAATTTCCCTTATATTTGGATTCAATCTTTCTTTGAGATTGTCGAATTGGTTTGGCATTTTCTTCAATGTAGATATGATGTATATAAGTATTAGGATCAATTCCCTTCATGTCATTATATTCCCATACATAGGCATAGGATTTTTTTTGTAACATATTTAGTAATTATTTCTTTTGAAATTATTCCAAATTATTATTGATATTTAGAATTCCAAATTTTTCCATAGAATGCAAGGATAGCTGACGATATGATAAATATTTAGTATTTCATTTTTCTTGAAAACTATGACTAAATTCACAATATGATGAAGATTCATTATTTTCCATTAAATTCAAAATTTGATCTTCCTCATATATTTGTGAAGTATCAAAGATTGGTCTTATATCAATGTCATCATCTATCCATTCTTCATTTTCAACTTCTATTGTTGTTTTTGCAGGTGGATACAATGTGAATTTATTTGTTGAGCTCCCATCAGAAATAAACATATCACTAGATCTAAAACTGATAAAAGCATCGGCTGTAGCTAGCCATGGCATTCCTAGAATCAATGGATGTCCTCCTAAGGTATTTGTAGGTGTTAAAATCATAAAATAGACAATGTATTCCCAAGAATATAAGGATACATATATATCTTCTAATACACCATCAGGTTTGATTACAGATCTATCTACTGATTATAAATGTAGGTGTATATTGAAGATTAGAAAGTTTTAATTGGTTCATAGTTTGTTTACTCATGATGTTTATAACTTCTCTTAGATCAATCAATGCATTTTGGATCTCTACACCATTAATGTGTGTTTTCACAATGGGACTTCCTGGATCAAGATATTTCTAAATTGTTGTCTTACCAATCATGATATCTGCAATTTTTCCAACTAGTTGGATTCTTTTGACTTCCTTTCTTTTTCTTCCTGGTCCTTTTATGCTCAATTCCCTAATTGTCTTTAAAAAAAAATTGTATTTCCTTAATGTCTTGTAACAAAGGGATTTTTATGAAAACATTCTTCAGTTCATCTAACATGTCATAATCAGGCAATAAAATCTGTTTTTCTACCCCTTCATCATTTTTTAATCTCTCAGGAAATGGTGGTTTTTGAAACAGATATTGAAGGTTGTTCCATAACAGGAGTTGAGTTATTTGAATGTGTTGGAGTAACTTGTTTTTGTGTGTTTTTATTTTTCATTAAGAGAGTTCTCTTCTTCAAAAATATTTTATTTTTCACCTTTCTAAATAACCACTGATCGAGACTTTTTCTCTAATATTCTACCAAATCTATGTTGAATATTGTTTATATCTATTGGAGTTATCATGTAAGTTTGGAAATTTTGTCCTTCCATATTGTAAACATGTTGTGATTTTTGTATTATTGTTTGGATTTGGAATGGTTGGGTAGGCAACTGGTTTGGTATTTGAGGACATGGTAATGAAAGTTGTGGATTCAAATTGTGGGGTTGAGTTTGTTGAATAGGCTAAGGATAATATTGTGGAGGAAAAGTAGGATATGATTGTTGAAATTGTGGAAATTGAGGATATTGAGGGTATTGAGGGTACTTTCCATAAGGATTTTTCCATCCTTGTGACCAAGGTTGTGGCCAATATTGCTAAGGCATTGGGGTAGTCCAATTACCTTGTGATGATTGTGCAAATGGTTGAGTGTTAAAACCTTGAGCTGTATTTGGCTGTGGATTCTGCCAAGGTCTTTTAGCAATAAAACAAAGAGGGTCTACCTGATTTGGTACTCCTTCTTGATATATAGCTTTAAAACTTGGTATTGAGGGACATTGTTTTGTATCATGATTTTCCACACATATAGCACAAGTTTCTACACTCTTTAAATCAAGAGGACATTCTCTCAAGGCATGTTTCTTTCCAAACTTAAGGCAAAAAATGGACAATGCAACATTTTCAGCTTTTTGCTTGTTTTGTATTTTAAGGGCGTTAATTTGTTCACTAAGACTCCCTAAAATATATGTTTTAAAATTATCAACAAGTTTCCTAATTTTGATCTACTTACTGTCCGAACTGCAGATTTATTAATCCTTGATAAAAGAGGATCTCTTGGATTTTTCCCCGTTCTTGCTTTGCCTCTTGAAATGTGTATGCATAACTCACAAATTTCTCCAAGTGACAACTGAGAAATGTATTCCTTACCCATTAGATTGAGAAGATAAATCCACTCATCTCTAATGGATTTCAATAAGAGAGCTTTCAAAGTTTCCTCATCAAGATTATTCATTTTTTCCCTTTTAACATTATATGCAAATCTTTCAACGAAGTCTTCAAGATTTTCATCTTCTTTCTATACCATTTTAAAGACTCCATCTTTAATATTATTGGGCATACAGTAGTCATTATATTTATCTAATGTAGTTTCCATTTGTTCCCATGTTCTTATGGAGTTTATTCCTAAACTCATAAACCATTTTAATGCTACATATTTAAGGGTTACAAGGAATAATTTCAACTTTTGAGCATCATGCAGATAATCATATGATCTACACACGACTTAAAATTCAAAAGGAAATGTCTTAGGATATTCATTCCTTAGCCCATGAAAGTTTTGAAGGATAGAGGGTGAGATATTTTTCATTGTCACAGTTGTATCTTCATTGAGGATAGGACATCCAAAGGGTTCTAGATTTATATCTTCTCATATACCTCTTCTACCTCCCGTATTTCCTCCTCTTCCTCGTCCAATCCTAGGTTATTCACCATTCAAATTATGTACCTCTCTTTCCCCTTCTCTAGCCGTTGTAGATTCTTTAGAACTAATATTAGGTTTTGGTTCCAAAATTGATGTTTCAGCTTCCTCTAGTTCCTCTAGTTCTTGTATCAATGGTTTGTTAAATTAGGTTTCTTCTTCCTCTTCTTCAGTAGGAACTTCCAACTCTTGAGCTAGAAGTTGTTCTCTAGTTTAAGATAGGAAAATTACTCCTGTTGTTGGAAAGGTGGGATATTATTCTTCTATTATGAATTCTGTTGGTGAAGTTGGTGAATCTCTAGGTTGGATTTCATATCTTAATACCTTAGGGAGTTTGTGTTTGCTTGATATGGATGAAATTCGAGTTTGTGTGGGTGGTGTGGCACTACGAGGTCATGGTGGGTAAGTGATGTTGTTGGAATTAAACTCTTTCCTCTACCTACAAATCTACCCCTAGAGTCTCTTTCCCTATGCATATCATGTTTTTGTTTTTGTTGTTGTTGTTGTTGTTGTTTTTTAATTTATCAAAATGAAAATGACTAAGATTTATATTTACACTTCCCCGAAAACAACGCAAAAATGTTTTTCAATTTAATTATCTTAAATTATTACATAAATTATCGATCGAAGTTGGTAAATTTATGAAGTGCAAGTTCACTATATATGCTAGAAGTCATTTTTATTAAATCAGATTATTAATGTGCATGATTGAGTTATTTAAATTTACTTCTAGGGATGTAATTTATTCCTATTTTACTCTTCAAAGAAAATTGATTTAACACATTAAATATTCCTACTCCTTTCTAATGAAATAAAAACTGTTCTCACACTTGCAAAATGAAACTTAAAGAAAACTCACACTATCTCATCAAGAAAAATTAACTGATCTATTGCAACAAAAATTTAATTTAAAATAAGAAGTAATCATCTAACAGTCTAGCAATCCTATAAAAACCAAAATGAAATTAACTTGTTTTGAAAATGGAAATCACACATTTATTCATTATCAATCACTCGTGCTTTGAAATGAAAACCATAAAGAAATCACACATACTTTGAAATGAAATACTCTAAAATGAAACTATAAAGAAATCTATCAAGCTCTGAAATTAAACACTCATAAATCATAAGGAAATCTATGAAAAGCGATTATACTATCACTAGCATCATTATAAATAAACTTGAAAAAGGAACGATTAGTGAAATATTTTTATCGCTATCTAATTGAAATCAAGGCTGAAAATCAATTCTCAAATGTATGAATAACTGTAACAAATGATAAAGAAAAGAAATGTGAATGTAGAACCTTCACTATTTGCACAGGCCCTCCACAAAAAGGCAGTCATAGAACTTCAATCAAATAGTGAGCTATGCATTGAAACTTCAAAGGATTTTCTTCATTAACAGAGTAAAAACAAAGTCTTAAAACATTACTATCGCATACATAAAAATTATTATTATTTATTTATTTATTTTTTTAATTCATGTTTGCTGCACGCCCGTGTCAATAACTGTTTGAGGCTTTTATGCCTACCTTAGTTAACCGAGTTCTAAATTAAGCTTCCAACACCTACCAAAATATTGTT
Organism: Pinus taeda; assembly: GCA_000404065.3. Lineage (NCBI taxonomy): Eukaryota > Viridiplantae > Streptophyta > Pinopsida > Pinales > Pinaceae > Pinus > Pinus taeda. The sequence goes on from APFE030702323.1 coordinate 200,205, forward strand.
GCTCACGATTTTCTATTTGGCAAAGAAAATCGTGAAGCGTAGGAATTTAAAACTCTCGCTTGCGTATTCAACAACCAAGTTGAATTTACCCTTTGACCACACAATCGATGTTATAACACCATTTACCACTCTTGGTAGATCTGATGCTCTGATTATGGCCTAGGGAAACCCTTCCTTTCCAGACTTGGTCCAAATTCTAAAAAACAGTGTTTTATTTACTATACGCTACCTTGCCCTGTGATAAAAGTGTGTATACACAGGTTAGCATATACCCAACCTGCGTAAATGTGTTAAAACAATTAAAAATAATAAATTTCCTTAATTTTGGACAGAGTTCACGGGTTTTACCTGTTACTCACCTCCTATAGCCTGCGGCCCAACTGTTTCCCAATTGAAAAAACTAATTTGGAGAAGCATAAATAAACCTCCATCGGAAGGCCTTAAGGGAGGAGAGGAGAAATTGATATTATAGTTGATTGATCCCTGATCGAGTCTGATGAAATCCCTGTGCCTCCTACACTCCCCAAAGCTTTATGAAACCCTTGTTTCCTCTTTTGAGATATCCTTCATCTTTTTTGGGATATCCTTGTGTATGATGATGGAGGAAGATTGCTGAGGCCGGGAAAGGACAAATCCAAAGGACGATTCCGCTTGGAGCTAGAGGAAGACTCAGGTTGTAATTTTCCACCTTTCTTGTAGCTTACATCAATAAATAAATGATGTTCTGTTCCCGAGATTAATCGTGTTTATGCATTGATCTATATTGTGGTTTGTTTATAATTCTTATATTAATGCGTAATTGTTCATTCGTTTATATGATCTAATGTATATATCATGAATATGCTTTACATTTCTACTGCTGTATATGATTTTCTTAAATAATTTATAGGTTTCAAAGGCATCAGGAGAAGTTGAGGGTTTGCACCCTACGAGATCTACCCAAACGTAGGACCTCCGGGCAAGGACACTTCTTCCCAGTTCAATAGAATAAGCATTTAGATTGTTTGTCTGAGCAATTCTTGCTACTATTTTCCCTCCGCTCTATTGGGATTTTCAACCCAAGACCCTAGGGTGTTCTCACCTGCAACAAAATTGGTGACTCCACTAGGGATAACATTCTTGTTATTCCTGGTTTGGGTTGCTTGTTCTCGATCAGGGTTTGTTTTCTTGATTGCTAGCTTTTACAATGTTATTTGACTTATTAGCTTCCCCGGCATCAAGTCTGATCTTCTAGATCATGCCTTAATTTTTGTTTTTCTTAATTGAGCCTTGTATACATTTTTTTTCTTGGGTTATAGTCGCATATACATGCAAGTTTCCTCAAACAAACTCACGTATACATGATTTTCTTGTGTTAGAAATGTGTGTGCATGCCTCTATGTCTTTACATAGTCACGTATACAATTTTTTGAATTGTTTTTTCAAATATTTTTGCCCAGTTAGGTATGCTACCTGGTGATTTTTAATCTCTTGCAAGCTTTCTTTTTTTAATCTCCTCCTCAGTGAAAAGCCTAGTTGGCCTATGATTGATTTTTGAGCAGGTGTTTGGTTTGTATCTTGGGTTCAAGGCTTCTGTGTGAGGTTCTTGGATGTTCTGGTTTTCTAGAAAATGAAATTGATTTCGATTTCGTTTGTAACCCAGATTTCAAATTGCCTTGCTTTGCTTTTTCTTTTGATTGGCCTTGTTTCTTTTTGTGCTTTTTGAGTGTCTCTTTGGCAATTTTGAAAGTTTGTCTTTCTTGACATTTTGTCGGTTTTCTAAAGTATTTTACTGGTGTTCAGATAAATTTGTGTGAGTTTGTAGTCCTTCTTGTTTAAAGTTTCATTTATTCATGAGTTTTATAACTTGCAAGGTATAAGGACTCATTGTGCTTCTTTTTGGTCTTTCGAATTTAGTAGTGATTGTTGTGACCTCAAAAGTTTCTTTAGTTTCCTTAAAAGAAAAACACAAAAAAATTTATTTTGCTTTTCTTTTTTCCAAGATTTTGGCTTTTAGTTTCTTTTGTTTTTCTTGTTGAGCAATTGTGATCCTTTTCAATTTGTTTTGCTTGCTTTTGAGGGAAATTTGTCTTTAAAATTTTTCCCTCTTCATTATCAAGTTGGCTTATTAACTCCATAAAGAATCACATTTGCTTATAGTATGAGTGTTTTTAGGACCTTGCATCATCATTTAAATTTGAATTAGATTAGTTTGCATCATAAGAATTCTGAGTCTTTTTAGATTTTGAGTGAGTGTGGAGTGTTTCAGAAAAGAAGAGAAAAATATTTTTCTTATATAAGTTTTTCGTAGAACCCAAGTAGAAATCCCTCTTCGTCGAATGAAAATAACTGCATTCATATAGTTAAGTTTCTATTGGTTTCTTTTGCATCCTGAACATCATTAGTTTCACTCTCGTAATACCCTTGAATTAAATAACAAACCTCTAAAATCAAACGATTTAATAAAATGAACTAGAAATTTTTATTTTTGTCATTAACAAACACCAACAAGTTTAGGTTCATTAGGGCCTTGGAATAGGTGAGTGGAGAGTTAACTCTCCAAGGCCGCTCAAATTATCAAACATAGAAGTTGAATAATGAGCGAAATCTAATATCGTTAGAAAGACTGGGAAAGCTTCGTGACCGAAAGTTAAGCATGAGGGAGAGTGAAGAAAAGGAAGAGAAATACCCCCTCTCCTACTTGTTGGATCCCACCTCACGACTATTCTACCCGAATTTTGATACGAGTTGGTGCCCATAGTTTCCTTTCCTAGGGATCTCATAGGTGGTTGCAGAGGGGAATCCCATGGCACTTGAGGCAGCCGTTGCATCACATTATTCAGTACTTCTGGAGGGTATCCTTGCGAAGGTTGGGTGCTTGCACCAGCAAAGGCTGTTGTTTGGAGGTCAGCGTAACTGCTTCTGATACCTTCGCTAGTAGGCCTGGGCCATCATTACCCCAGACTATTTTTAGAAGGTACTTGACTTTTGATTTCTTGTATTTTGGTGTCCGATCCTCATCACCAAGAGCAGATATACTTGAAAGTAGTTTGATTGACTGCATCTTTATGGATTTTTAGAGAGTGCTCTTTGCTCCTAGTTGGCCTAGATTTACGACTTTTTTGAGTCTTTAATTAGATTTTTTTAAAATAATTCAAAGTGGCTTATCGACCGGTTTGTCGGTCTAGGAGACTTAGTGGGCTTTCACATACGAGTGCTGAGCCTTCTCCTCGAAGGTGTAAGAACAATTATGCTAGTGATTTTCAATTAGTGGTAGTAGATGCATCAGATATTGATCCTTCGGTTGGAGTTATTGATTCACAAGATAGACCTGGTACAAGTAGAGAGTTGGAGAGGAACACTCTAGTTATTTCTAGAGTTTTATTCCAGTCGGAAGACGTTAATGAGTTCGATGAGCTTCAAGAGTCTCTTTTGACTCCTAATTCTGCTCTTCCTCTCGATCATCCAGACATTTTATTGTATGTCAAGACTTCGACCCACATGCCTTCAAGCCTAGGTTTATATTGATATTTTCCTTCGATGACAACTGCTGGGAGCATGGCATCCACCACCAGTGCTACTAGTATGCAAACTCTTGTATCCTTACAAGGAGGAGGAACAATTTTTATACCTTCTGTTACTCCTAACACTACTATATTTGGATCTACTTCCATTTCATCTTCGAGTGGAAGTACTGAAACTTTTTCCTCTGGCATTGGTTTTTTCCCTTTTGGAATGCTGACCAACGTGATTCCTTTGGTTTCGTTAAGTATTGCATCGATTGCCTCCACATCCATGGCTTCCATGGCAAGTGGATTAGCTTCTTTTTATGGTTTCCCATTTAAGGGTGGTCATATACCACATTCCAACCCATCTTTGGGATCAATACCTTTTCCCTCTATGGAAGTTATAATCCTTTTCAAGGTTGGACTAACCCTACAGTTAGTGGGCTTGGAGCTAGGAATCAATCTTATTTCGACCAATAGGGGAATATGCCGTATTCTTCTTTCAGTTCATTCCAAAACTTTTCTCCCTATTCTAATGCATGTAACCCTTACCAAGGGCTCTCTGCTCCTTTTAACACCTCTCTAGGGGGCAATTTTACTGGCTACGGAAAATTTTCGGCAGGAGTTGGTCAAAATCCAGTTTTTTTCTGGACCATAAGGAGCTCCTTATGGTTCAGTTGGGTCTACTAGTTACTTTAGGCAACCTAGTGCCTTCACAAATCCAGGGCATTCTTTTTAGAACGTTGGGAATTCCGCCCACACCAGGTGGAATCCTCAGGGTCCTCCATGACAACCTTTCCTAGCAACGTTAAACTTGCCAGATATTTCTAAATTGACTAATGATCCGATTAGATATAACTCAGTTTGGCCTTCGGTCCCAACCAAAATTCCCTCAGATATACCTAAATTTGAAGGGAAAATTGGTGAACATACGGGTGACCACGTAACCACTTTCCACTTATGGTGTTCGTCAAACTCCCTGATAGATGATTCAATCAGGTTGTGGTTATTCCAATGTACCCTAATTGGAAATGCGGCTAAGTGGTAAATAGAACTTCTAGGAGGCACCTTCACTTTTTTCGACAATTTGGATATCATCTTTTTGAACCATTTTCAGTTGCCTGTTTGCTATGATGCTGGAATTGAGCTTTTGATTATTTTTCACCAGGATCAGCCAATCCACATTTCAAATCACATCTAGGAATGGAAGAGAAGGAAGAGGATCATTAAAGCCAATATTCCACAATAATTCCTTCTCGAATGGTTTCTTAAATCTTTACAACCTGAGATCTATAAGGATGTGTTGCTCTTTGGTGTGTTCACCAAATAACAAACTATTTTTAGGGCCCAACAGTTAGAACTTATATATTCTCAATCTAGGGTTCTTCAAAAAATTCTTCCAGATGCTCCTAGGTCCAAGGTTGATATAGCCAAGTTGAAGCCAATCCCCATGCTGACGGGGTAGTCGGATCGATCGATGCTAACATGACTAACTTGCTGAATCAATTGCAACAATTGTCTTTACAAACTACTTCTTCTATGAAGTCATGACCGTCGGTACCTATGCCTTCTCAACCTACGTCTATAAATTCCATCCAAACTTCTAACCCCAAAGGAAACCAACAATCTGGTGAGAATAAGAAAGGACGAGGTAAGAAAAAGAACTAGGATGGGAAGGGAAACGAAAACAAACCCGACAATGATGCTGGAGGGGGTAGAAAGGAGTCTAAGAAAAAAGTAAAATTTCCATGTAAGTTATGCAATGGGGATCATTTGACTCATCCCTTCCCTAAGATCCAATATGCTCAATGCTTATTAGTTCTGCATGGGTCTTCTAGCTCCCAGGCTGTCCTCGCTAACCCTTTTCCCCAAGGGAAACAATTACTTTCTAGCACGAACTCTAGTACTGGTACCCCCGCAAGGGGCAACCAGGAATGGGATAATACATCAAATGTATACGTGATGAGTTCACATATTGACATTGCTACACGATCTTATGATTATGGTGAATCAGAGTCATCTAAGGCTAAGTTTGCTTCCAATGTTTCAGAGCCACTCCATATTTGAGGCCCTCTGTTGAGTCTATACCTCAAATGCTAAAAGGCTCCACAAAATTCTCAACCATTAACCCTAATGCTAGGGTAGCCCAGAACTACTTGATTGTAGAAGATCTGGCTCAAAGTCCTTATGCTATGTCAACATTAGAGGTACTCCACTCAGGCCTCATGCAAAGGAGTGCACTACTCACTACGATCAGAGCAGTTGATCCAAAAAATTCTCTTGTGATTACATTTGATATGTCAAACATCAAGAATAGACTCCCACATCATATGGCTTTCTAGATAAAGTCTACATATCGAAAGACCAATATCTTTTGAACTGTTATTGATGAGGGAGCTTCCACATGTGTAATGTCCATGTCGTGTTGGAAGGCTATTGGATCATCTCAAGTTGTTCCTTCACCAACTTTGTTGACAACATTTGATGGTCATTCTCATAGGTCACATGAGATTATTCTAGCCTTTCCCATCTATGTTGGGGGAAAGGTGGTAAATATTGAAGTAGAAATAGTCGATGCAAATCTGGATTACAACCTCCTTTTAGGCAGGAATTGGATTTATGAAATGGATGCCATTATATCATCATTATTTCTCATCCTTTTATTTCCTCGTGAAGGGAGAATTGTAAAGGTTGATCAGATGGATTATTCTCCGGGTGACTCTCACGCATCTTCTGAGTCTGCTGTTCCATTAGTGGACAATCCCAAACAACCTATAAAGAATTTAGGAATTGGAATGTACTCTTCCTTAATGGGTACTTTTGATCTTCCTTCTCATATAGCTAGAATTAGTTCTATTTCATCCTCCAAGGGACCTTTTCGAAGAGAGTTCTTTAGAAATAATTATTTTTCAGACCCTTGGCCTTTACCCTCATTTACCACCACATTAGATGAAGGGTAGGTAGGTGGAATGGCATGTCCTATGTCTGTCGCAGAAATTGCTTATCAATCTATTGTTAACTCTACAGACTCTGATCCTACTCCTTTTTCACCAGAGGAGCTGGATGGAGATGTGGCTCCGGCCTAGACCCTCGATTCGACTTCTGCTCATGATTTCTTAGATATTTTCTTACCATCTGAAGAATAAATTCTAGAAGAAATGATGGGTGTTGATAGACCTTGGGATGATTTGCATCATCGTTCGTATTTCCTCCCTCATTTGCGGAAAGTTGAGTCAAGTTTGTTCACTCCTTCTACAGTGATGTTCATGCAGTTTTAAACCCTTTGGTCCCAACACAATTTTCTGCTGAAGGTAATATGTCTGTTATCTCACAAACTGTACCAGTGAACATATCTAGGAATCCCAACATTATTGAAAATGTCTTCATTGGAGTTCACTGTTCCCCTAAATAAATTCAAACTTATACCAATCTCTTCAAAGAGTTTCATGATATGTTCCCTTGGTCTTATGAGGAAATTTCTGGAATAGATCCATCTATAGTCCAACATGAGATCAAGACATATGAAAATTCTAAACCTATTCATAAAAAAATTCGACTAGTCAATCCTAGAAAAGTAGCAGCTATCAAATCTAAAGTCGAGAAGGTGCTTAAGGCGGGTTTCATATACCCCATTCCTTTAACTGAGTGTGTCTCTAATCCAGTCCCGTAGACAAAGAGCAAGGAAATATTTGAGTATGTATTAACTTTAGGGACCTAAATAAGGCTTGTCCTAAGGACAATTACCCCACGCCATTTATTGATCAAATTATTGATGAATGTGTAGGTAATGAGATTTTTTATTTTATGGACGGATTCTCTAGTTATAATCAAATTACTATCCGTCTAGAAGATCAACACAAGACAACTTTTATTTGTCCTTGGGGTACGTTTGCTTACAAAAAGATGCATTTTGGCCTAAAAAATGATGGAGCTAATTTTCAAGGGGCCATGTCTTACGCTTTTCACGACATCAAGCACATTATCGAAGCATATCTGGATGACTTAGCTACTCTCTCTCGAAAGAGAATTGATCATCATAAACATCTTTGGTTTATTTTTGAAAGGTGTCATTTTTATAAAATCCGGTTGAATCCGAATAAGTGCATTTTCATTGTCACATCCAGTTAGCTGTTGGGATTCATCGTGTCAAAAAAGGGGATTCATGTAAATCCCTTCAAGGTTGAGGAAATACTTCAGTTCAATGAGCACCAATATTGCAACAAGAATGCTGCAACTCTTGGGGCTACCAACTTTAGTTTATCAACCCGGGGTTCATACAAACTTGGAGGTGACAATGCTGTATACACAAGTAAATGTAATGGGTCTGCTCTTTGTCACTGCTAAGCTGGTGATAGACCACTAAGGTTTTTCAAACCATACTTCTATGGATTTAGAAGAAGCTTGATTACCAATGAGGAAAAGAGAAATCTACACCAAGAGAAAGCTTGTCTACTGCAGTAAGGAAAAAGACTGAAATCAAATGCTTAAACACACCATTTTCTAACTAATTGCTGAGAGGCTATGCTTCAAAAGAATTCTAAGTTAACATGTATGCAATCCTACTATCCCAAGCATGAAAATTCAAAACATCAAACACTCTACTGCTGTGCATGTGAATAAATAAAATAAGTCTGTTTTTCTTTTTGTCCCTTTTTATGTGAAAGTGTGAAAGCTAATCTCTTTTGGCGATGTGGCAAGTGGATTAGGGATGATGGTGTTACACTGAAATTTGTCACCATGACTATCTGCAGTTAATATGGCTCCATCAATAGTCATATTATCCTCCTTGTCAAGCCTTATAGCTCTGCTCTCCATGTCAAACTTCAAAAAAGAGAGAAAGTCATCAAAAATCATGTTTATATGTAGGTACGCAGGTTCTCTCTACCTTACCTGCGTGTACGCATCCCAAAATCATTTTACCTACGTATTTGTATGCTCTGTAAGTCAAGGGGTGGGTGCGTACTCCTGTAAAGGTCAAAAGGCGCGAGTTTCATCTTAAAAAAGTTACTTGTGGTCACTTCTAGAGCTTCCTAGAAGAGTGTTTGACGTGTATTGAGCGCCTCCAGATGGTTCATGCATCCCTATGATAGAGGAACTTATCCCATCAAGGGAGGAGCTACCCCATCCAAAACAGGGAGTATCCCATTGATGTTGGACCTGAATAACTTCCTCTAGAACACTATAAATATAGGCATTGGGCCAGAGGAGGGGAGGTTGAAAGCTGAACATTCCAAAGGGTAGATGTTGTTGGAATTAGGACTTCCTTGTAGAAGCTTGTGAGGAGAGATTACCATCCTTTCTTGTTTCATTTGGAAGTGGGTGAGCTTATCAAAGTAAAGGAAAACTCTTGCTGGACCCTAGGAGGAACTTGCACAACACCAAGGCTCAGGTTGTAATGGTTTCTTTTGTTTCCTATTAATACAAATAAGTCCATTCTTCTCAACAATTCGTTATTAATGAGTTGTTTCATATACTCCTTGTTCTGTATGTTGAATATGTTTTATTTTATGAGATATTCAGGTGCTATGTAATCGTTTGATTGTTAGTGAATGCAGGTTTCGAAGTGAAGGAGGAGCTCATCCGAATCGACGAGGCTGGACTAATACAATAGCGTTGGACCATAGGTAGGATCTAAAACACTTGATTTCTTGTATGGTAAATGCATGTTTAGAGAAGGATTGCTCTTAATTGTCTTGTTTGTCACTAGAAAGTCTTAGGCTTCTAGTGAGGTTGGTTTTTTCCGCAAGATTAACTCTTTCCGCATGACACCTGTCCCCACTGCTTTTCCTCAGATTGAAATATACGCGACTTTGCAGTGTCTAACTTGCGTATATACACGACTTTCCTTTATGAAACTTGCGTATGAGACTTAGGACACTGAAGTTGTACACTTTCAGCTCCCCCTGAGTCAGTTATGGCTGTGCTGTGTTGCATCTGAGTACATTGTACGGTGCTACATCTTTCTGACTGAACTTTCTTCTTCTTCCATATCTTCAAGTGTGATGATGATTTCTCCTTTTGGTGTGATGTCCATACTTTGTTCCTGCAATCCTTTGCTATATGTCCAAGCTTGTTACATGCATAACATCTTACATGTTTCATATTCCACCTGTAGCAATTAGCAGCCTTGTGACCAAACATATTGCAAGAAAAACAATATCCATTAAAGTACCTGGAATGTGATGATCTTTCTATTTGAACCATTCTTCTTCTGCATTTAGCTGCAACATGTTCAAGATTATGACATTCATAACATTCAATATTATTCATCTGAGTAAATGGCCGACTATTATAACCATAGTTAGGAGCAAAAGTTTTTCTTTGAAGAATCTCTTTCCTTGATTGTTGATGGGGTTGACCTCTCATCTCCTTGTTTATCATTTTAGATTTCTCGTTAGAGTTCCTTGCTTCACCTTGTGAGCTAGATTCTCCTTCAATAGATTCATGGAAACCAAGACTAGTCTTGATAGCAGGAGACCTTTGACTACTAAGAATATCATCCAAGATCTTAGTACTATCTTGAAATCGTAATAGTTTATCCTTTTCTTCTAATTTACCTTTCAAGATATTTACCTCAACTTGATGTTGCTCTTCCTTTTCAAGATACTGCTTCTTCACATTTTCTCCAGCATTTCTTTCTTCTTCGAATTGACGTCTCAGATTGAGAATCTCCTTTTCTTGTTCTTCATTCACATCCTACTGCATTTGACGAACTCTGGAGGCACATTCCAACTATGATTCCTGTTTTTCAGTAGCTTGGAGTAGATCTTTATTCTGCTTCTTCGATTCTTCAAGATCTTCTTTTAGCGAGCGGATCGTGGCTTCAAGACTTTCATAGTAACTAGATCTATCTCTGAATTTCTTGATGGTTGTGATTCTTTCATTGACTTCATCTCTTAGTGATGTTGCTTCATCCTGCAACTTTTGATATTTGTCCTTGAATAACTTCCTTACCTTGTTTCCTTCCTCTAGTTGGGCTTTTAGCAACTTTTGATATTTGACCTTGAATAACTCTCTTACCTTGTTTGCTTCTTCTAGTTGGGCTTTTAGTGTGGTAGCTTCTTCTTTGAAGTCACATTCCCTTTTTTTCAATAGATCTTGTTGATCTCTAATTTTGTCTGTCAGCCTTTTAAATTCTCCCTCTATTTGATATCTTTCTTGTTCACCCATAAGAGCAAATTCAGTTGTTTCGCTATCACTTTCATCTTTTCCAAAAGGATAGATAGTTGGAACATCAGAGGATACCAAATTCATACCTGATAGTTCATCTTCATTCTGAAATGATTATGAATCTGAAGAGCTTCTTACACCTAATCCCCAATCGATTCTCCCACTGTCATAGTTCTTCTGAGATGTCTTCT